>WBNH01010715.1:0-72179 GCA_013401255.1 Urocolius indicus
CCAACCCTTAAGACTCTGTGATGCTGTGATCTAGTATCAGCACTGTACCTGCAACAGGCAGCTCTGCAGTCCCTCCAGCCTCCCCTCTGGGCAGCTGCAAGTCAGCAGCAGAGCTGCCAGCGCTCGCTGCAACAGGTGCCGCAGCACCCACTCCCCGCAGCAGCACTGCAGGGGATGGAATGCGGCGCCCAGCCCTGTGCCTGCAGCCGCTCACACATTCACAGGCGCCGTAGGAAGTGATGGGGTGAGACAGAGCGTGCCAGATAGCAGAGGAAAAGGGCACGGAGGAGAAACACAGCTGTCCTTTCAGGACATTTTCAATGCTTGCTGTCTCTGAGGTCAAGGTAGCAGAAGGAAGGACTAACATCATGGAGTCTGAGCTTCCAGAAACCTGGCAAAGTCATGGCCATCGTGCTACTTTCCTTCTGAGAGAGGCAGTATTCATGTCAAACTCAGGGCAAACTTCTAAGTGAATTCTACTTTGTTTACACCAATACTTTTAATTTCACGTGATTATCAGATCTTGGATCAAAGAGCAAAGCAGGCGATGCGTCACTCACTCACCACAAAACCTGAGCTAGTGCACAATCCCAGCACTGACGGAAGTTCCCTGCCTCACATCTCATCCCATACTCCCCCCACACACCTGCTGCTCATGTCTCACTGTGCTCTGGTTTGGGACAAAGTTATCCATCCCTTGAGATGCTGCGAGTCCCAGCACACTGCTGGCCATGCCAGGAGCTCAGCAGCACCGAGGCGGGACATGCCAACACCCCCAGTCCCCGCTGTGGCACGTATCTGCACTATCCCAGCTTCTCACCTTTTCTAGAATGTCTAAAGGGGACTTGACTGCAAAATGATGCAAAATGGAGGCTAAGCAACCAAAAAACCCCATTTCCATTTCTACTCCAAGTAACTCATCTCCACAGAGGCAAAAGCCCAGGGCTATGTTGTACATCCAGAACAAGCGGGCTTGGGCCGTTAAAATTTGTATAGCTCACAGCTAAGAAACTGGAAGGCAGTTCTCTCATCTCTCCCCTCATCATCCCACACTCAGGTCCCAAGGAAGAACCCTCAAGTTTAAGACACAAATGCAACACACGAGGACTCTTCTCAAACAGTTTAATAGCAAATAAACAAAGGAAGGTACCACACTTGGCATATACAAAATGACTTGTTGTCGGTGTGTCTGTGCAATTAAAACAGCTTTAAGTTGCCCTTTGGGACAAAAAGAAAACAAAATAAAAACAAAAAACCCCACACACACACGCACAAAAAAAAAAAAAAAATAAAGGAAGAAAATTCCTTTAAAACACATACTCGCTCGTTCCAAACTTGTAACAAATCTTTTCATCCTTAAATCCACTACACAACAACTCCATGATCAGCTCCGAAAAGCAACGCGTTGCTCCTCTGCTTTGGAAACCATTAAAGTAAAAGCCGTAATTCTCTACAGAGTACAAACACAATTTTCACACAAAAGGGACATTTTGTTTTGCAAAACAAAACAAAACAAAATCATAAAAAGGAACAGCTCAAACAAGGTAAAGAAAAGCATTTCTACGACTGAACCACGACTTGGAGTTGATTAAATCCCGTTACTGCAGAACAGACTCTACATTTGGTCATAGTGGCAATTTGTTTTCTCGTCACATTGTGAATCACTTTACATTGTTTTCTAGTAGAAAAGGCAAAAAACTGTACAAAACCCCCTAGTGTTAAATACAATGTTTGTACCAATAAAAAAGCCCACAGGTTTGTCTCCAAAATGTAAATTTTCTTTTTAAATTATTCACAAAAAGCAGCCAAAAAATCAGAAAGGCAGCTGCTGCTCCACTGTCTCAGATCCATTAAAACCACCACAGAACAATTAAAACAATCAAAGGAAGAAAAGGAAAGGAGGAAGGAAAGAAACATCCAACGTTTGGCATTTTGGTTTGCTCCAGATACATAGGGTGTTTTTTTTTATTCCACAGGTTTCCCCCAAGTTCCTTCTGGAACCCAATGTGCAGGTACAGGAGGGTAATTGGCAGTTACTCCATGCCCCGGAGGGTATCGGTGCCCCCACTGACGCACAGCCCTGTGCATTCAGACTGTGGGACTAACAGCAGCCAGCCCACAACCCTACCTCTCACATCAACGAGTCCCTACCCTTTTTTTTTCCACCCAGCCTCAGGCTCCGCTCCTAGGCAGATGAACCATACCTGAGCACTTTCTGTCTTAGAAGCAGGTGAAGGACTGTCTACACAGGCCTAGCCGGTATCTATTGAGAGCAGAGCATCCTCAGCCAACTCAGCAGCAGGACAGAAAAAGCTCCTCTTGCATCTTTGCATTATCCCAAAGGCTGGACAAAAGCAACATTAATATCCATCCCAATTTGTTTTCTCAGCAAATCCCTTTCTCTTGGGATTCCACTTGGTTAATCTTTCCCACTGTGGAGATAACTACCCTACCTTGCTTCTCCTTCCCACTCTAACTCCACTGCAGCACATGCTCTCCAGGTGTTTTAGTCTAGAAGCTACACTCCAGTTTTTACCTGTGCAAGGTGGTGTGTAGGGCAGGGGGAAGCCTGCTACCCAGAAAGCAGCAACCTGTTCTAGTTCATCCTGCAAGCCAGAGAAAAACTGCTTAGCTCGTTACCCAATTAAAAACTAAACAAAAACTAAAAAATCTCCGTAGAGATTCCCCAGCCAAGGCCCTTCAGAAGAGAGCTGGGGATGGTACCCTGTTCAGGTAACAGCTTCAGAGGCTGTTGTATTGTGCTTGTCACTTGGGAAAAGAGCCAGCAGTTGCAGGACCAGGTTTACAAGTGCTTTCTCTGGGATACTTCAAACACTTGGATTTCAAGAGCTAACCTAAGCTCCTTCCAGGATCCTGCCGCCAAGGCCTGACCGACAGTGTTGGAGTAGGGCTGGATCTCACAAAGACGTGCCCTGAATTATACAAAATGCTCATGAAGAGTGTTTCAGAGGAGCCCTGGCTTCAGATAACTTTGGAAACAGAAATACTGAGGAGTTGCCCCAGTTTCTGGCTCCCCAGCTATCCCCTTCCTGTAGCAGAAGTTTTGGTGGAACACTGCAACCAAGCCCCCGGGAGCCTCTGACAGCACCAGAGATGGAACCAGATCCAGGTGCTCGGTCAGACAGTCTAAGTGCACAGGTAGATGCCCTCAGGTGGCTTCTGATCAGACATTTGTCATACCAAAAACACCAATTTAAAGGATACCTTTGAAACCCATTAAATTGCTCAGTTTTTGCACAAACTATAGAAAACAGAGAGGTGAAGGTGAGATAGATATATATATATATATATATATATATACGAGGGTGTGAAGAAAACAGCAGGAAACATGCAGAACATTTCCGGGCACTACTTTAGTTTGAAAGATTCAAACATCACATTTTGCTGAGGAGATTGCAGTTACAAAGAAAAAAAAAAAAACAAACAAAAGAAACCCAAGCATGCTGGAGCTTAACAAAATACAACATCAGCTTTGATCAAATTTTCACTGCAGACTGATAATCACACACAGGGAAGCGAAGGGGGAGGGGAGAATAAAAATAATATTAATATTAATAATAATAATAATAAAAATCATCAGTAAATGCCAGGGCAAAAACGTAGCTACAATCAGAAGAAAAATGTAGTTCAAGTGTTTTCTGTTGATGCCGCTCAAGTCACAAGTTTGAAGTCAAAAAAAAAAAAACACCAACCCAAACAAACAAAAACCCCAAACAAACCCCACATGCTGTCTCCTCAAGCACAGAAACCAGATCAGCAAAATGTGACTGGGAGGTCTCCTGAAAGGTTGAGTCACACCATAGAATTGACGTTTTCTTCGAAACTGTGTTTTTAAAACTAAGCACACAGGAGGAGGAGGGGGGGGGGANAGCATGCTGGAGCTTAACAAAATACAACATCAGCTTTGATCAAATTTTCACTGCAGACTGATAATCACACACAGGGAAGCGAAGGGGGAGGGGAGAATAAAAATAATATTAATATTAATAATAATAATAATAATAAAAATCATCAGTAAATGCCAGGGCAAAAACGTAGCTACAATCAGAAGAAAAATGTAGTTCAAGTGTTTTCTGTTGATGCCGCTCAAGTCACAAGTTTGAAGTCAAAAAAAAAAAAACACCAACCCAAACAAACAAAAACCCCAAACAAACCCCACATGCTGTCTCCTCAAGCACAGAAACCAGATCAGCAAAATGTGACTGGGAGGTCTCCTGAAAGGTTGAGTCACACCATAGAATTGACGTTTTCTTCGAAACTGTGTTTTTAAAACTAAGCACACAGGAGGAGGAGGGGGGGGGGAGGGCAAGAAAAAAACCAAAGGAGAATTAAAACAACAACCCCTAAAGCCTAGAAAGTGATTGGCTGTATGTTCACAGAGATACAAATACTCCACAAGGTATGCTAGCAAGGCTGCTCTGAAGACAGTTACAAAGAATCAGATTCACAAAATCAAGTGGTTATCTTAGGAAGGTCTAGAAAAATAGAAATTCTTTTATATTCAAATGCAAGTTTAAATATTCCCCTTCAGCAGTCTTTCTAGCAAAACCAATTTGGCAGCACAACAAAAGGAAAAAAAAAAATAAAACCAACAAAATAGAAAGAAACAAACGTAATAAAAATACACATCAGCATCAAAGGTCAACACAAGGTCAAAGGTGAGAGTTCAAGCATCAGAGAAGCTGAAGAGACAAGGATTTGGACGATGTACTTGAACGCCACATCGACATGCTTTAGGCACAACGATGAACAAACGGCAGGAATCTAGAAAAAAAAACAAACCAGAAAGAGGGAGACCCACTGAGTTACACAGAGCAGTACATCCAAACACGGAGAGAGAGAACGAGAATGGGCACTGTACAATGAGATCTCCTGGGGAAGGGAGTCGACAGGGAAGGGGCAGCACATGCCAACGATGGACAAGTGAAAGTCGAAGTACATGAAGGACACCAAGTAAACATCAAACTGCCAGAAACCAAATGGAAGCAGAGGTCTGGATTTCCCTCTCCACACCCCATCTGCAGAGCACTCCCCGGCCTAGTGCCACGTGGATTTGCGGGTGTTCACCTTGCCCAGTGCTCCACTAGCTCTGTTCAGGAGAAGAACAGAGCAAGCTCCCTCCCCAGGAGACCCGACTCCAAAATATGTGGCTCCAGGGCTAATATTTGCCCACTGAGACTGAGATACAGAGAGAGGACACAAAAAGTCCACGGGTGGTTTGACAGCTGAGACTTTTCTTGTACCTTAAACATGGCAAGTTCTTAGGCAGTGGCAGCCCAGGAAATCCACATCCTTTCCTTCAGCTACAGTCCGCTCTCACTCCCTAGGAGCCCATGAAACTGGGGATGGGTGATTTGGAACACAGCAGGGAGGGAGTCAGGGGAAGATTATACATGACAAAAACTCCACACATTGGAGAAGAATTCCTTAAGACTTGACTGCAAGTTAAGACTTGTCCTAGCTGAGCACTTTCCATACCATTAGACCTGCACAGGGATTTTCTGTTCCCAACTTTTTACAGAAACAGCCCCCAGCTCCCTAACTTGGTGAGGAGAGGATTCTGGGCTCTGAGAAGCTCTACAGTCACTGTTGCCAGTTTGATGAGTAGAAACGTGTTTCCTAAAGTGTTTTATAGGTAAAATAAGTCTTATATTAAGTGATATCATTACCTTTGTTTCCTCCCCTCAGCTTGTGAGCTGCAAGGGACAAGGAAGGCTTAGGGAAGAATGTGGGAGGCACAGGAGAGAGGAAGCAGGTTTTTCTCTCTTTTAGCTTCCTCCCTCCCTGCCTGACTTCCCTTTAGCTCCTGTTTGTGGCTTTATTCTTCAGCACAAAAAGCTGCTGGTTAAGAGACCATAGCAAGGTGAGACTTGTATGGTATTCCTATGGTGTGCTTGAGAACAGCAAGTGTTGTGTTCTAGTTCCAAAGCCATGACAAGCACCTCGTCCACTGAACCTGCAACCTCCAGCTGCTGAGAATAGTTTTGCTCTGCACACTTTCCATTTTGGCGAAGGACTTGATACAGAGTTCAAACCAACTCGGCAGACAGAGCACAATGCAACCCTTGCACTTATTTCTATAGTTCTAGGAATGCTCCAGACAGATTGCAGATGGCTGTTAAGCTTTTCCATCTTAAACCAGAAAGGCAAATCCGTCACAGACTGAGGCATGAGAAACAAGAAGAGGCACGATATCAAGTGCCATCTATGCACCCACCACAGCAATTCTGTGTGTGCAGGGGGTTTCTTAAAATTAGAAAAATACCTCACTCAGCAATTTTGAGGGGAAAGATGAAATTTCATTTAAAGCCCTGAAGGAGGATGGGACTACAAGAGCAGAGCCATGAGATGCTGCCTGAGAACTTAAGTGATTTTGGGAAAGTTATTCCAGTTTGTCCTTGGTTTATTCTCACGACCGTGATAATTCTGCCTGCTGTAGTTTAGATTTCGTGGTAGCTACACTCAGGGATTTAGAAGCTCTCAGTGTTTTACGTGGCCATAGCTGCACCCTTCAACTGCAATTTGCTTTATCCAAGTTGCTTTTAGATATTTCTAGATGAAACAGGAAACAATTCATTCTGCTTTGCTGTTCTTACCTAACCCACACTTCAGTCAAATCTATCCTGCAAGCAGAATCTGTCATGCTAGGAAACCTTCAGTACTTAGATGAAAAGCTTTCTCCTTTTAGATGTGTTTGCCAGTGAGGAATTTTCTGAGGTGCCTATTTTCCAGAGTAGCACCCACAGCCAGTAAACTGCCTCACCACTAAAATATGAAGAGACAGTTGTCTCAGACACGTCTGAAAAACTCCAATCCTCGTTTTGCTTAAGATTCAAGTGTAATCATTACCTATCAAAGGCATTTTCCAATAATGCAAGCTTTCTATTACTGAAAAAGAAAAAGCTGAACTGGAAAGAGATATCTTGTTTTGGATTGTTGATCCAGGGGACTGAAGAATCTGGGATTTCTTCTCCTATAGTACTTGACACTAAGTAACATGAGAAGGAGACTTCAATCGCTCATCATACTTCCATCTTATTACAGCAAAAAAATCAAATCAAATGTAAAATCAAATGTCTTCTGAGAAAAAAAAAAAAAGTAAACCTATGAAGTAGATAATTTCAGTTTTGTTTCTAGAAATATGCCAGAAGTTCCGGGTGGCATATGTACTAGGGAGTTCCATTTCATCAGAAGCCCTACTGGCTTCTGTAGCAAAAAAAATCAGACTCTTTGGTTTAGGAGCATACACAGAAAACACTGACCACGTGGCTACTTCAGCCAATCCTTCTGCAGCTTATTGGAACTTGCCCAAGTCTTATGGTACTGTTCAGGAAATAAAGCATTTGACACTGATTTGATTTGCACTTGAATGAGACCATGGAAGCAATTAAAAAGGAAACTTAAAAGCCCCAAGTGCCCACAATCCCAGACTTGCCTGCGAATGACTGAGGAAGAAAACTGGCTTATGAATGGAAGGCAACAAGAGCCTAAATGTCCAGAGTCAGACACAAAAATGTTGCTTTTTATCTAATAGGTTCTGTTGTCGGGAAAAAAAGTCATCTGCCCAACTCACAAACTCGATACATTTATTAACTTTGGCAACATACACCAAGAAAGGGAAATGTGAAACAAATACACAGCAAGGGCAACATCTTCAGCTGGTGAAAAATCGATGCAGCTCTACAGAAGAGAGCAGAACTGCATCAATTCAAACCATCTGAGGATCACATCTTTTCAAAATTGAACCTGCATAGATTTCTTTTGTTCTTTTTCTTCTTCTTTTTGGCAATACTTACAGTTATGCCAGTAAGGCACAAGAGCTAGCCCAAGTTAGGTGTCTTATGGTGATTGTGTTTGGGAGGAGTCACTGATCAAACTAAGCCGCCCTGTAAACTGGTGAATCTCCCCAAGTCTCTAGGAGTCGCACCTATTCGCAACAACGCCAAGCTCGACCCCTGAGTTACGGTACCGAGGACACGCTGTAGGATGCAGAAGCTGAAACGTCTAAGTTGGGGCGACTGAAATGACTAGTAAAGAGGCCAGAGAATCAGGTTAAAAGAAAAACAGGACAAAGGTCTGGGATAGTACAGTGGGGCAGGGTGCAAAGCAGGTAAGAGTGACTGTAGAGACCCCAGAGCACAGCGCTCTCCTCCACTGCTTCACAGCGTTCGTCTTTCCCCCCCCACCCCCGTTTAGCAGTTGCTGGGCTGCAAACGGGCCACTGAAAATCAGTAGTTTCAATCGTGCACATCATGATGTGTGTAAAACAATCACGTTCAGGATTCTACAAAACCCTGGCCTTTTTTTTTGTTTTGTATTTTTTTTTTCTCCAGTGAAATAATTTAGGTAATAAATATTCTCCACCCTGGAGCGGTATAAAACTTCTATAAAAATAGAAACAACATTCTTGGTTACAGCAGGTTGCACTTGGAGCACTTGCCCCCAACTAGTTTTTTTTCCTCTTCTTTTTTTTTTTTTTCTTTTTTTTTTTGAAAATTACATTATTTATTAAAAAAAAAAACCAACCCCATGATCACCCTGGAGGCCTTCACACTCCAACACTCTTTTTTTTTCTTTGTCAGAAAACCAGGACACATCTTTCCCACCGTGCAGAATTCAAGTGTACATGGTTCACTTCAGTGTATGTTTCTGTTTCTAGAGAGGTTCAAATAATTAACATAGAAGGGTACCACATGCCAGCACAACTGGGAAATTTGGCAATCTGGCCTTTGAACAAAGCTTTGCCACCACAAAACGATCTGAATAATACTGATAAGATTTCTCTATCTCAATATAGGCAGACCAGCATCAGATTAACTGTCTGATTTAAGTTTAGGAATGGAAAAGGCTCCTTTTGGATCCTACAGGTCAGGTCTTGGACTTGTGAGGTTTGAGATCCCAGGGGACCCAGTCCCTGGGAACACTTGTCACTCCCAACAGCCACTGCACAGGGCTGCGGGTTCCCAACGTCATCTTGGGTTTGATGGGTTTCCTGCTGCTCCCTCCTCCTGCTGGAGCAGAGGACAAAGTCCCAACCCCAAGCCTGACCCATACACGCTCATTATTTAGAAGCTGGCTTCCCAGTTTGCAGTGTCAGCTGGTGCCCTGGGAAACAGCATCAACAAACCAGGAATACATAGAAAGCGAGGAAAAGGAGAAAATATGAGGTAAATGAAACTTCTGTTAAAGACACACAGAAATTGTAAACTTCCTCTCGTGACAGAGGTGGATTTTGGTGGTTATAAAATGGGACTCTGCTCTGATTTCTTAGAACAACTCAGGCCAGAGTGTCAAAAGTCCTTTGAGCCCCCTAAAACCAGTGTATAACAAAGGCCCTTAGCAATGCATTAGCAATTTCACAGGTGTGCAGAAAAAGTGTGTGTTCACTAAAGGGGTGTGTTTGATTCTCCTTTCATCTACAAGATAACAGGCAGTACCAAAAGGCAGAATAAGACTGAATGGCTCAATGCTCTGCTCTGCCTTCACAGCTCCTGCCTTAGCCTGTTTTGCAATGGTACACAGCACCTTAAAGGAAAACTGCAGTATAAAGAAATGCCTCATTCATAGACCAAATCCCTGCACAAATTGGTTTTGGTTGTTTTTTTTTTTTTTTAGAAAAAGAACCCAAGAATTATCTTAGAAACAGAGTGAAGACTGAGAAGTCACATCCTATGAGAACACATACAAAACAGGAGCCTCAAGAGCTGTGTCAGGGTAACTCTGGGCTTTTGTATCTCAATTTAACAGTCATTTGACTAGAGAAACAAACGGCACTTAAGCTTATCAGAATGAATTCAAAGTAATGCTCTGCCTTGACATTATTCCACAGAAACGGGGAATGTGATGAACTGTTAAGAAGAAAAACGGTCAAAAAAAAAATCTGCAGGTTACCAGGGATCAAAAGTTTCTCGTTTCTATCTCCAGATGCATTCATCCAGACTAAGCTGTCTCTCTCTGCACCCTCCTATAAAACCTAGATAAAAGTACATGGGATATGTTTTCTTAAATAGGGAGAGATTCACTGCATCTCATTAATATTCAGTTTTAAATGGGCAGTGACATTCTGTAATAATTGTATAAAGTGCTGTGTACATTCACAGTGCTATTTAAACACTACACATATACAGCAAAAAAAAAACCCCAACACTGCAGTTTTCCTTTGGCTTATTAATGTGTTCACCCTTCTAGCCCGTCTCCTGCTTTAGAGATGATTTACTGAATCCCCACCCGTGGCATACAGTCAAGGAGACTTCAAAGAGTGGATGGGGCATGACGAAGGCTACATGGAGTCGGTTCTTTGCTCACCCAGACTCTGATGGACTCAGTTCTCCTTCCCCATCTTTGTTTTCATCAGCTGTTCTGTGTTATTTCTGCCTTCCCTTCTCCTCTCCCCCCATAGCAGTGTGGTGGTGTCAGTTCTGCTTCCCCTTCTCCTCTCTACCCTAAGGCAGTGTGGTGTCAGTTTCTGCTGCTCTCTTTAACCTTCCCTCCCCACCCCGAAGGAAGCTGGCATTGGTCCTTCTCAACACACACTGGTTACAAACACAGCAAACTTCAAATAAGGGCGGGGAGAGGGGGGGGGGGAAACAAAACAAACCCAAAAAAAACAAAACCTCAGCGATATGGCACCTAAACTCCAAAGTAAAACACTGGAAACAAAAGCACAAACTTGTCCTCCATCCGAAGCGGGATTCTCAGCAGAGGCTGCAGCCGAGTCTTCAGGGGAAGATGTGCCAGATAGAAGGCATGGATCAGCTTCCAGGACTGTAAAAACACAGCCTTAGGGCTTCGAATCACTAAGTGCGCTCCTCTCCAACTTACCAGAAGATCCTTCTCACTCCAGTCCCAGGGGGAGGGCGCTCAGTATGGCTTGCTGTCGTTCTTGGAGCGCTTGAGCTGTACTTTGAGACGCTTCATGCCGATCTGGAAGCCGTTCATCGACTGAATGGCCGCCTGCGCAGACACGGGATTGTCATAACTCACAAAACCTGGCGGAAGGAAAACGCATCGTTACACCACGCCAAAGCTGCCCAGAAGGGATGCTCACTCTTGGAAATGTGGGTACTCATGAGGTCAGAGAGGCTTGCATCAAATGTCTCTTTCGAGAGCTCACGACTGTTTTAGGCTCTTTGTAAAAACTTCATGTTAAAGGCTCTTGGACAAGACATTGCTTTCTGACCTATGAAACTTTGGCCAAAGACATACAAAGCTCAGGAAGTTAACATTTTCTACTCTTTCAAGGACTGCTGTTTGTTTTGTAAGAACTCATATAAGAGTTCACAGGAATTTATAAGAACTGGGAGAAAAGCAAACATGGGAAATGTTAATCTATATATGAAAGCTCCTTAAAGATACAAGACCAAACCCACACTTCAGGTATTATGGGAGCAGGTTTGTTTGAAATGCGGCAGCTCTCAAGGCAGTGTGGCACTTGGACCACTACTATGTTTAGGTTTCTTTCAGGTGAAAAGTTGTTTATCTTTCCAGGGAAAGCACATCCTTGAAGTCAACTTCTCCAGCAAAAAAAGCGACGATGAAAATCAGGAAAATACAGTTCATTGCTGGAAGAGTTCAGATGGATCTGCTTATGCTTTTTTAATTAGCAATATAGAGAAAGAGTCCCTACTTGACTGGACAATATACTGGCAAAGAGACTTCTCGAGAGAAGGCACCTTTCTACAGGTAATAATTAGACCCAACGTACCGAAACACTTGCTTAGATTGGTCTGCTTGTCAATAAAAACCTTGGCAGAGACGACATTCCCAAATGGCATGAACATCTGCAGCAGATCCTGATCCCCAAACTCCTGGGGCAGATGGTAGATAAACAGATTCGCTCCCTCTGGACCTGCAAACAGGTGGGAATACAAATTCAGAAAGAGCATAGATAACACAGGCTCACTTCACAACAACAAAACAAGGTGAAAGAGTCAAATTTTCTAGATAAAGCAACGAAACTGCTGTTTGCACTTCTGCACAGTACTTCATTCCAGAATAAAGCAGCATGACCCTTTGCTGGGATTGATCATTCAAATAATTCTAGCTCTTTCTCACCATTTTTGCTTGTAATTTCTACATCATGCCATAACTGTTTCACAGATCTTTGCTGTAACAAAGCTGAACAACAAGCCTGAGTCCCAGATGCTGGCTAAACCAAAAATGGCCTTGTAAATGTTGCAGCCCAAGGAAACACAAGTAAATCTCAACACAAACCAGAAGCAATCACATTACTTGTAACCTGATGGATTCTTTTCTAAGCATCATCCTACATTCTGCTGAAAACTTACTCCTACATTCTTCGTTACTTTATACCACATGTTAAATCAATTCTGAATCTGAAGAGAGAAGAGTTTGGCACTAAAGTATCTGTGGGAAGAGGTGAAGGACCAAGAAAACAAAATGAGCACAAGCACCATCCCTGACCGTGGGCTGTACCAGGCTGCAGACTCATGCTGTCCTGCAAGACTACTCCAAGAAAACAGAGGAGTAAGATTACTAAGCCTTTAAGACTAGACAAATCCTAGGAGGGACCTCCTGAATAAAACCTGCTTTAGGTGGCCCATAACAGACAGACTTCACAGGTTTTTCTTCTTTATCTTCATTAACTCTAGGATTCTAAAAGATGCCATCAAATAAAAGCTCTGCAGGTAAGGCAGCTGCAAGGGCTGAGCCTGCTCTTTTGCAAACCACTCTGAAGTCAATTCTGCAGCTTTCTGCCTACCTTCTTTTTGACTTCCTGCTGCACCAATGCTCTGTTGTGTTAAGAGACTCTGGTTATAGAGTGTGGGCAATGCAGCAGCAGCATATTGCTGGATTCCAGAGTAAGCCTGTGTGAGGGCTTCCATTGTGCTACCTGTCCCATTTGAGAGACCACCACTGCCGAGTCCTCCATTTAAGGCTGCCATTCCTGTATAAGAAAAAGGAAATAAAGATGACTGAGTATTTCCACTGAGCCAGATCAACTGCCTTCCAAATATGCTGCACTATTATGAAAAGCAGGGAGCACAAAGAACCTCTACAGAACCAGCACACCCTGAGCAATGACCATCAGTTTCTCCCCAACCCAACACAACTCCCAGCTTACCTGCTAAAGAGCTAACGTTGAGGCCTGCTGTAGCCCCTGCCAGCGTCTGCAGTGCTCCAAGAGAAGCCATAGGATTAACAGAGGAGCTGCTACTGGAGCTAGGTGAGGAACCTGCTATTAAAATAAGACAATTAAACTTCAAGCATTTTTTTTTTGTCTCAACAATTCAGCTTCTTCACTCAATTATTGCTGTACAAGAGGCTAGTGAGGAGCAAACCAAGGCGACACAATACACTTCATGGCAAAGAAGCCCCCTTAAAATACCCCACACTCACTCAACTTGGTTGATGTTACTGCTTATGTCTTCTAATCCCTTCCTACATCTTTAAAAAGTTTCTACTTCATCATAACATCTGCTCCTTGTGGCAAAAGGAATTTCATTCAGTGTAAGACACCCAAGACTCAAGACAATCCATGAATGTTTGCTAAACTTTGTACCTCAACATAAGGTGACAAGCAGCAATGCCTGTTTCCTGCTGACTACACTGAATAAGATCACCCTCTACCAATTAAAATCTACCCTTGAAACATCACACAAGGTGAAACAGACTGAAAACACTGATACCAGGGACATTAAAGAAAGTTCCAGTCAAATGAACACATGCTTTCCCCATATTGCCAGAACAGGAAGAGCAGATGCCTGGATTATTCTGACACACGAAATAATTTCCCATTAAAAATCCTGCTGCAGCAGCTGGGGCTAGGGCCATGAAACATCTGGGAATGCACATCCGAACCACATCCTCCATCTTCTGTTGACCGTGCTGCTAACTTCTTCAATCATGTTTATCTGCAGACTTCTCTTACTGAGTAGAATACCTAGCAGACTAACAGTTATGTGGCCTGCCAAATTCTACAACAGATACAGTTAGTTCTACAGAAGTAGACATCAAAAATCACAAGAAGAAAGTTTGCCAAGCTGGTCTATCAGAAGAAACAGAAGTTCGAATTAAAGTAATCTACAAAGATTACAGATATAAGAAAATTATAGTAGTATTCTTATCATTAATTTAATAATTCAGTACTAATCAGTGGTTTTCTTAACAGGCTTGTGGACTACTTCAAAATCTGAACAAGAGAAGTAGGAAAAGCTATGCATATTGCTGTTAACCCAGAAGATTAAATTTAGTGCACAAGATGCACTGGGAAAAATTTATGGCTTCTACAAATTAAAAAGATACTGAAGACTGGTGCTGCAGAGGCATCTTGTAGTCAGCTTTCAAGAGGAATTTATCTGTCTGACCAAGTGAGTAAAAGAAGAACAGAAATCAAGCATTTTCAGGTTCCTTCATGTTTTTGTGATTCTCAGTTATGCTGTGTAGATCTATTAATTTTTTTAGAGAACTGCTGACACCTTTCAAGCAGGTTGACACGCACTAACATATTCACCACTTCACACATGTGGCACAAAGTCTCTGCTGGAGTGGAATACAGTAACTACTTAAATGGAATTCAACAAACTCGCTTAACAAGCTTCAGCAAAAGCTGTACCTAACAAAGGCTGCCTGAGAACCCAGGCAGCTGCACTTCCTATCACTGTTTAGTTTTTGTACTGACAGAGGAAATGACAAACCTCCTCTAGGAAAAGTTCTAGACAAACTCTCTGAAGTCAGAAATTGAAAGACAACATCCCGTGCTGTATTTTAAGATGCTTACTCCGAGGAAAAGGAGACACTTCCCCCATCTTACTATCAGTAGCATATTTGAATGTTGGGAAAAAAAAAACAACAAACCACAGAACAAGTTATATTATAACCCTGAAGTTGACAGAAAAAAATAGCACAGCTGGCTGAATAAAAGCCAGTACTCAGAAATCATACAGCTGCATCGAGTTCAGAATATCACTTGTTTCTGCAACATTTCACTGTCAATCTGCACAATTCAAGATGACACTACACATAAGAACACCGCTTTTAAAAAAAAAACAAACCCATCCACTGAATAAAGCACTGCCTTCCCTGCTTGAAAAATGCTGTGATTTCAAAGAAATTCACTTAAACCACCACAGAAAGCTCAGCTACCTTAGTTTAGCTGACTTGATCAGAAAGCTCAAAGCAAAACAAGAAGTGCTTTAGTACTGAAAATGCCAAGAAAATGGAACACTGGTTTATTTTCTTTATCATATGGAGAAAGGAATTGCTGTATCTCATTTCTGATCATCACTAAAGGCAGATGAATACCACTCAAGCAGGAACACAGGGCAATGACAATGGAATACTTCTTAGGTATAGTCTACATAGCAATGTAGCAATTTACATATCCAGGATTTTAAGCCAAGGACAACGTCTCTGTATTAAAGACTTTCATTCATTCATTTCAGTGCATTTTGAACATGGAATTGCCTCTTCTGTGTCCTAAGGCATGAGTTCTGCCACTTAATCGTGCACTACACAAAGAAGCAGCTCTTCATTTTTGAACTGCCAGCTGCCAATTTCACCCAATATCCTGTAATTCTGGTCCTGAAATAATTAACAACTCTTTTTTCCTTATTTGTCTTCATCACAACACTAATCTACTTGTAGGTTTCAATCACATCCTCCTCCCATGCCAGTCTTATTTTTCAGGTTCCCTCATTGCTCCTAATAGGGAAGGAGTTCCACAGCACCAGCCATCCTTTCTGTTCCTCTGGGTTCTTCTGTGTAAAGTTTTATATCAGAAAACAGCACACAGTAATGGGAATGGAAAACCAATATAGCTTTATACATGTTCTTACCATTGTTTCTGTGCAGGTTTTGGTGAGTTGTTGATTTTAGTATTTTTGCTTGCTACTGAGGTTTTGTTTTCTTAGATCTAGTTACTGAGTTACATCTACTCAAAAAAGTGAACTAAGAGAACTAGCTGAAAATACTTGAAAAGGTGTTCAGAAGATTTGAATATGTAGCAAAAAGTAGCTAAGAAAGACAATGAAACTTTGACAAGGGCATGATCTACCAACTTGTGGAGGGAACAGTAAGTCTGTTCTAATTCAGTCATCTACCATCCAAACAACGGGGCAAAGAAAGCACTGAAATTCAGGCAATGACTCTGACTGAACTGAACCAGAATTAGTCTCAGTAAAAGCAGCAAGACTAAGCTGCCTCTGAAGACAATTTTGCTGGAGACACACTAAAACCAGCAAAATCATCTAGTCTTTGCTTTTGAAAGGGGGATAAATGGAAACATATATTAGCTTTTGCATGGATTTGGTTTTGTTCTGGAGAAGACAATTTGTAGTGATGTCTGAGTGGAAGAAATGGCAGAAAAGACACTCGAATCCTGAAACATTTCTATAATAGTTTCTTGAATGTCCCTTTCACTAGCTAGCAATTTAAAGGAGTTTATCTAAGACCACAATCCCTGTAAGATGGATTACACCTACAAGTGGCTGCAGCAGCAATCTCTGTTCAGTTTCAAAGAGTAGCTGCTTTATTGCTAGTTTGAAGGTTTGCTCCCTTCTGTGCAGGTTTGCAATCCTGCTATCTAAACAAAAATCCCTCAAAATGAATAGGAAGAGAGCACAACAACAATACTTAACACCTCTGAGTTCAACCATTCTGACACATAACCTATCCACTGTCCACAGACACTGAATTGTGTCAACTTCCAAGTTCCCCAAACACAAAAGGTATCAGTGCAGATACAGGAAAATCAAAGAGGTGACCACACATAATGACTGACTGGATTTTTCCACCAATTATACAATTTGAGGACAACGTGGGAGAGGTGTCCAAATAGGCATCAGGCGAACATTTGGATGACAGATGGATGAAAGGCAAGCCAGTAGTCATCTCATCTGCAGTCAGGTTTAAGAGGTTATCACAGTAGATGTTGCCGTATGTCCCACGGACAAGAAAGGCATTTGCTAACACATGGTTACTGAACAGCTACATAGGGAGTTTTTTCAAGGTCTAGGCATGGTTGAGGAGGGATGCTCTTAATGTGTGGAGTCCAACAGATCTGTCTGTGGGGCATGTACATATAAATAGCAAAAGAGAATTTCAAGTTTGCTTTTATAAGGGTTAACAGCTACTTCACAGTAAAGAGTTAAAAAGCTGTAAAATTGCAGGAAATATCATGAGATTGAAGGCTGCCTGTATGTTGTATGCACTGAGTCTTCCCCTCCCTTCAATTTAAGTACAGTTTTAAAAGGTGAAGCATATTCATACCTCTAACGAAAAGCACTGAAACGGTTTGTTTGATGTCAGGGACTATATAAAGACCACATACCCTTCTAGAATTTGATTTCTTTTGAGTAAAGTTAATCTCCACCCTGAAATTATACTTGAAATTGAGTTTAAAGAGTAATACAACAGTGACTGCTTCATGTCACAAGCCTGTAAAGAGTGAACTGACTGATACATCTGCACAGGATATGAATTCATATAACCCGTCACTATCACTTGATTGTCAGCACACAATTAATTATTAATGACTTGCAACCAAAAAGTTGTTTGGATTCAGCACAGGAAGTACTTTAAATGGGCTGCTCCCCTGCCCCTCTATAAGCAAGATCATAAGCGTATCATGGTCCTGAGACATGTCTCTTATCAAGGAAAAAGGAACCTCCAAAGTACTGTGAAACAGCTAAAACTCATGGAGGGGAAACCAGTTCCAAAGAATCACTGCTGGTACTGTAACTTCAGCTAAGAAGCATCACCTCTTGTAATGAACCGCTCAGACCTGGTCTAACCTTGCACTTTGTTGACAGTCCTTTCCATCTGCACTCTAAACCTTTGAAATGATTGAGATTCCATAAGACTCTCTGGCAACTGGTTCCTGATCTTAGTAACTCTCACCATCCTATTTTTCTTTTATATCTAGCCAGAATTGTCTTTGTTGCACCTTGTGTCCATTGCCCTTGTTGTCTTTTCACTGTACACTTCTGAGAAGACATTGTCTCTGTCTTTTCTAGCACGTCTGGCATTTGGACTTCACAACAAATCAAAGAACAAACTTGTCCTAGTCAGTAGACAAGAGAATCAGCAAGGAAATCCTAGTTCTAAATGTCAGTCACAGCAAATGGTAACCTGACAATTCCAGCCCTGCTACTGCATGGGAAATTCTCAGACATATTCACCTTCATGCTTTCTCTAGGATGAAGCAGCATTAGTGGCTTATAAATGCAGCTCTTCCATAGGCTCAACTCTTTGATGCTATTTAAAAGTTTAAGATACCATAGTTAGCATAGGAGTCAAGATAAATTCTGAAATATGAATCTTTACATATCACAAAGTTCTTCTATAAAAACACACAACTGTCCAGCAACAGAATACTGCTTGAACTAAATTCTTCCTTGGGGATTTCTCTAAGTACAAGACCATGTAAAGCACCTATGGTTTAACTCCTGATCATGTGACGTAATGTTTTCTAAACAGCTTGTCTTTGTAATCTCTTCATAAGCTCTCAGTCCAGCTCCTTGGTCCTCCTAACGCAACACAAGCAGCTACCTGTGGAAATTTAACCTGCCTCAAATCCTTTCAGTCTCTCCCAATCAAAGATGAGGATACCACTTCTGCAGGCTGGATTTCCAAACTGGATAAGCAGTATGGCTTTTTATGAAAAGCAAACCCACATAACACATCACAGATTATGTGACACCTTGAAAATACAGAGTCTTCCCTTCTCACGTCAGGATTCAGAAATAACTCAAAATAGGACAGAAATGAGCAGGATACTGATCCTCATTTATGGTAAAAACTGAGCTTGTGTGATGTAAACACAATTTCTTCTTTGTTTTCTTGTTCATTGCATTTATTAGTTATATTTAACAATAAGGCAGGAAAAGAACACTACTTGGACATTGTAGCCTCTGGACAATATACAATAATCTAAACTACAAAAACAAACAAAAAACAAAACCATGAGCAAAACAAAAGCAAATAACCCTAAACAAAACACCAAACCACAAAAAAATCAGAAGGGCAAGATACTGATTTATGTGCCACTTACATACTCAGTTCTAGACAACCCCTTCCCAATAAATGTGCTAGAGGTCTGTTTCATCTTTTCTGTGAGGTATCTTTATCTTCATTAATGGCAGAGAAATATAACCTGTACTGTTGCAGTGCACAGAATGCATTACTTTATGCTCAAGAAGGCATCTTCCACCTCCATGGCCAGAGGAACAAGACATCTGCCACAGTATGTCTAAAGTTACAGATAAACCAAATGTGTGATGAGACTGTAATAATGTGACTGGAAAGAGGTCACCTACCTTTCTGCTTCGTTATGTCCTCAAAAATTCTTTTTACTCTCAATTAATCTGACCATTTGGAGGAAGAAACACAGCAGGTAAAAAAAGCCTTTGCTGGTGGCAAAGATACCTGCCCTCAGCAAAGGCCAGTGACTATACTAGCAGAACTGCTCATCTATTACAGAACCAACACGACAGTGACGAAACAGGTGACATCTCTGTCCTGAAATGCCCCTCTGCCCTAGCACACTGCAGCACAGGCAGTCTCTTACCTGAGCTGGTGAGCACACTCAGGGGGCTGCTGGAGGAAGTGAGGGCAGCGGTACCGCTCGGTGTGTTCTGAGCGGCGCTGGCTGCGGCCGCCAGTGCCGCCAGGTTCTGCAGCTGCATCGCGTTCAGCCCTGCAACACAGCGGAGACACACAGTTCCTCCCATCACAGGCACCATCACCCCAGCTTAACACATCCCACAACCTCACAGCACCACAAAGGAGTAATGGAGCTTAAAACCAACTGCTTAATACCAGTTATTGCATCTTTTTTACACTGTGACTCCTTATAATAAGCAAAATACGTGATTTTCTTTGCCCAGAGAGATGAGTTTTGGTAAAAGACCAGGCAGTCACCATCTCACATTTAGACTCCACAACACAGAAATTTCCAAGCAGCATCATCCTCAGTCACAAAAGCATAGCAGCTTTAACTGAGCATTCAGCCAGGGTCTGACAGCTCATCTGCAAGCTAGGGAACTTGTCTAGACCTCAAACAAAAAACCTCTTCTTCTCTTGCATCCCTCCACTCTCTTCGCATTGGAATAACTGCAGAATTCCTTCAAGAAGGCCTACACACCACAGTGGCCACAGAGTCATACCTTTACCTCACCATCAGCTAAGTATCATCACATTTTATTTGGTCTCCTTGACAGCCAAGAAGCAATGGTCAGCTGTGAGACAACGTTAGGTGACAACTCCTGACCACAAGATGAGTCAATGTACATGTAGGCAAGTCGGCTGCTCCAACAGAATTGGTAAGGAAAATGGAAAACATGAGGCACTTTGTGGGTAAGCAGCCAGGAGTATTGGAGGGGGAGGTAGGTATGTCTGTGTTGAACTTTTACTGGTCAATATACTCCTCTGACTCATCTTAATTTCGAGTCATATTTTTTGAATCACAGAATCTTAAGGGTTGGAAGGGACCTGGAAAGCTCATCCAGTGCAACCCCCTTGCCAGAGCAGCACCACCTAGAGCAGGGCACACAGGAACTCATCCAGGTGGGCTTGAATGTCTCCAGAGAAGGAGACTCCACATCCCATCTGGGCAGCCCCTGCCAGTGCTCCCTCACCTCAACAGGGAACAAGTTTTTCCTTGTGTTTCTTTGGAACCTCTCACGTTCCAGCTTGTACCCGTTGCCCCTTGTCCTGTCATTGGACATCACTGAGCACAGCCTGGCTCCATCCTCCTGACACCCACCCTTTACATTAATTGGATACACGAGATCAACCCTCAGTAGTCAGTAGTGACTGAATGAAAATACTCAGTCACTATTGACACTAGTTTGCCCTCTTTTCCTGCCATGAGATTATCACTGGTGTCAATCTGCTGAATTCTATATCTTAGCCATCCTTTGGTAAGGTAACTCTTCTTCCAATTCTGCCTCTCTTCCCTTTTTCCTTATTTTTGTCTCTTTGCTTACTCTAAGAATTGCTCCTCTTTTCACCTGACTTCAGACAATCTTTAGTAATTCCCCACAAAATCAAAACCAATGTTACATTAATCACCATGCACATGACAACAACAAAATACCACAGACAGATGCGACACCTCATTGTCTGGACGAGAACTGCTCGGTGACAAAGCACACATCTCAAATTATCATTTCTGTGATTTAAGCATGTAAATGGACAACATAAGATTGCAAGTGACAATGCAGTATAAATTATTAATTTCTTAAAAACTACTATCTTTTGCACAGTTTGTTTAGTTTTGGTGATTTTTATCTTTTTCTCTTTGTGACAGGGTCTGTTTTCCTAACTACATTTAGGGCCTGAAACAAGAGGATTCTGCCTTAATTTAGATTCTGACGTGCCACTGTAACATAAAAGCCCAAAATTGAAAACAAAGAGTTGTGGGTTTTTTTCATTTTTATTGTGCTACAGAGGGTTAAAAGTGCAAGTGTTAGTGCTAGTGAAGAACAGAGCAGCTTGTTTCCTTTCTGAAGCAGTTTGGCATGTGTGCACTGCACCTGTCCCTGTGTCATCACATTGTTTTCCCATCTGCTTTCGAACAGGGTCAAGATTAAACCTTGTCTACAAAGTCTGATATAGTTTGGGATCTAATTACCTACTTAATTTCTCTTTCTATGAATTTCAAGAAAGGAGATCAACAGAGATATTAACAGGACTTTGAAACAAACTCTTTCTGTGAAAAATCACAGGCTTGCAACAGTACCATGCAACATGCTATTTATACATCTGAGTTGTCTGTTTTTAAGGTGTTATTTTAAATAGTGAAGACAGAATTACCCTGGAAACTTCATAGGCAACCTCAGCTAGTTAGCCCCTTCCCAGTAACATGAACTGCTGTACTGTTTTTCTCTTTTATTGCTACTTTTAAATGGACAGACAAGGGAGAAAAAAAAAACAGTATAATGTGTGTAACAAAATCTATTCTAGATCGTCACCACACAGGATATTAGTGAAACTGGTTTTTGAAACAAATTGCTTTTGGTAAGAGTCTTGAGTCCGAGAGATCTAACATGGAAAAATTAGAACACGAGAAGCTACTGTTAGAATCCACCTCAAGTATAAATCAAAGTTCTTAGCACCAGAAACACTTTGCAAAAGCTTGTAATTGTTACTGATGGGTACAAACACTTTACTTGGTCAGTACTTTCAGATCAACCTCTGCATAGACAAGGCATGTAATACTGTGAACTGCTGTACAGCTCCAAGAGGCAAATTTAACAGCTTAAAATGTTCAGTGTTCAACCCAAAACGATAGTTTTTCTGCCAGCAGAAGAATTTAGAAACTGTGGGCAATGGAGTTACTACCATGAGTTTTACTATTCCCCACCCTGTGAAGACAGAAAGGAGGATGAATGTGCAGCCCCACTACTGCTACACATAGTGAATATTCTGACTAGCAGTCCACAGCGAGGAATTTGCCTCGTACCTATTATGCTGATATTTCCCTAACAGCAAATGGTACAGCCAGTCATATCTCAAATACAGGATTTAAAGAACCTGAATGAAGGACTAGTTCACATCTTGACCAACATTGCACTTTCAGTGAAGGATTTGAAATGGGAAACCCTAAGGATCTGTTATCACTGAAACATGTTCATTAGTGCTTACTTCACAATGCTTCACATATGCACCTGTTTGGATGAAAATATGCAGAGCCATCTTCTTGTACCCATGAGGGTCGATAACTTTAAATGCCAGAGGTAGAGATTCCCAATTTACGACAACTTACCTTGGGGACAACTAAGAAGGAACATCCACATTTGAGGCAGAAGATTCCTGTCATTCCAAAGAAGTGAGTAAACTCAAGACTACTTATTTCAAATAAGCCTAATGCGTCTATAGCCTTCTGGCTTGTTTCTCTACCCTCCTCTTTTCTTTGGCAATGAACGTCTTCTGGTGGAAAACAACAACTCACCTCCCATTGGGTGGAGGCTGCTCAATGTGTTCAGGTTCCCAGACGACGCAGCTGCTGTCTGCTGAAGGAGCTGCAAATAAAGCTAGACATTACACCAAAAAACAAAACAAGAGTGAGAGTGAGGGCTGGCTCCGCTTCTGGGAGAAACTGCATCACACCACAGCCAGAGCGCCGTCACACAGAGAGGGGGAAACTCCCGCTGCCCATGCACCATGTCAGAGCAAAGCGTCAAGAGGAGGCCCCCCACACGGTACAGCCAGAGCATCGCCGCACTGCAAACCCACACCGGCCATGCACCGCAGCCAAAGCGACAGCACAACGCTCTCCTCACTCAGCACCAGTGCTGAGGCAACTTTACAGCTTAATACACCAAGGCAAAAACAGGAGTGACAGAGAAGTCCACTCAGAGCACCTCAGGCAGGACTGCTGTCCATAAGGACACGCTATCTCAAGGCAGACTGACAGCTGACACTTGCCAACATAGGACTAACGGCAAGTGCCACATCAAAACCAAAGAGCCACTGTGAGAGGAATGCCCTGCACCTGCCTTATGCACAGCAGCCATGGGAGAAATGTCAAGCCTCAGCTCAGAAGCTATTGAGAGGGATTTCCTATTCTTTTCTCCATTAACTAGGTGCTGTTATAAAAAATTCCAGTCTACCTAAAGCACAGAATGTCTCCAACAGTTTACGAAGAATGAGATGAGATTTTCCTCTTCTGTTCCCCAGACCTTGTATCACATGAATACAGTTCTCACAGAAACTCTGGCAACCCACAGGAACCACAGCACATCGGCTTATGAAAAGGTCACCCAGGAAAATCAACTAAAGTCAGTGATAAACAGCAGGCTGCCTTCTGTTGTGTCATTTTTGCTAAACAGAGTAGTTGTTGTCTATATTCAGGGCATTTTTTTCTTTGGGCTTGCTTTTTAACAGCTGTGTACCATCACCTGCTCATCTTTTCTATTTGGACAGCACTACATACTGGACAATAAAGGCTGAAAATGGAAAAATGGAAGAGGAATACAAGAACTATGTCATGGGATAGACATGAAAAAGGCATTTATGGGAGAAAACACCGAGGCCTTAACATATGAAGAAAATCTTCCCTGCACAAAATCACTCTAAGACAGGAAAGAGTTTCAGTATTCAGGGCTACAGGGACTGGGGTTCAAATCTTCACCTAAATGTATCCTGACTAGCTGTTAGCACATAAGCTAATTTCAGCCTCCTCATCCACAAAATGAGGATTAAGAACCCTGCTTCTCTCTCGCACGAGCCTTCTAAAAATGAATACATTAAACACTGTAAGACAGTCAAACACTGTAATCCCTGAAGAGATGAAAAAGAACACAAATCAGAAACTCACTGCTAAGTATTGGGGTCCAAGTGTGTTGAGACCAGCCAGGTTTCCCCATACTGAGGCAGCACTGATCTGCTGCATTTGTTGCTGGAGTTGCTGAGCAATTCGTTTCTGCTCTTTGTCCTTCTGCGTGTCTGCAAATTTTACCACAATGGGAGAAGAGCAACCCTGCAAACAGCAATTCAAACAATTACATGCTTGCTATCCCCAGCAGTCACAAAATTCTGCATTAAGACCCACTCATTGGAAGCATTCCACTCTCTCCACATTCATACATATATTTTCTTCCCCCTCCCAAACAGCCCATTTCATTAAAGGTTCAAAACCCCATTTGCTTTTAATCCTATCTTGCTTTTTTTTTTTACGTTGTCTTTGCAGATGAAGTTTCTATCTCAAGATCTAAAAACAGGAGCAGAACAAACACAAAGGTCCAGGAGTAACATTTGCAAAGAAACACACTGCTACTTCTCTCTAGTCCTCCGAACTCCACAGCGACTGCCTGACAAATCACAGCATCTCCTGACAGCCAACAAGTTGCTTTACCTCCATGGTTTGTGCTTGATGCATTGCTTTGATTGCTGTTTGTGCCATGGCTCTTGTTGTAAAAGTCACAAATGCACAACCTAGGGAAAGGAAAAAAGAAAAAAAAGGAACCAAGTCACTGACTGTATCTGCAATTTCTGCGATTAATAAAGGGGGAGAGGGGCAGGAAATCACAGAAAGAGCTGAAATGCCATCTTGAGTTGCAAAAGGCAGCACTCAGTGGAGAACCTTGACTGGTCAGAAGAGTTTCCTGCTTACCTCGGCTCAGGCCATCTGGGCCCCGTAATATCCTGCATTCTTCAATCTGCCCAAAGGGGGAGAACATCACTCGGATATCATTTTCATTGCACTTCTTGGATATCATTCCAATAAACAACTTCCTGTCTTCTACTGCTAAGAAAACAAAAGATAAAGAGTATTACCAGCCAATATGCATTTACTAGGTCTCATTTTGTCAAATCTCCTCCACCAGCTGCAGTTATCTTCCTTGAATTTAAGGTAGAGGCTTGTCAAAACCAGGATCCCAACAAAGGAATCTCTTCAGTTTAAGAGGGTGCATATGAACCTGAAGGATTCTTGCTATGTTTAAATTTTGCTGACTTTCTCCCTTGCAAGCCTGTGCATTACAAAAATGTAAGAAAAGGAAGAAACAGATTCAGCATTTTCCTGTATCTCCCACATTCAGTTCCTGGTGAATGAAACAAGACTTGTAGGTAATTCACTGGACTCTTTTCATTCTCTTTTTCTATGTCTCTTCTACTTTTAGACAACCAGCATAGCTAACTGCACCTAAACAAGCAAGTGAACTGCAGAAAACTACTTTCTAGCCTCTTTACCATGCCAACCACTTAAATATAAATATGTCTATTTGCTCATGCTCCTGTCTCAACAATAGAAGTAACAGCAGTTGCTAAAACAGAACAGTTTTAGTTCTGTTTCACATTACCCATTCTGGTCTGTACCAAAGTGTAAAAATAACACCTCAAATCAGAACAACAGACTATGTGCTACTGTATCTTGCCCCTAAATATTGATGTAGATACCTTAGACTTGAACAATAATGTAAGTTTGGAAGACTATTTAAAAATAAACAGTCTCTTAACTTTGAAGTTAGTGGTTACTAAAGGTCAGTTTAAGGTCACTTACGGGAGTGGAGGAAATTCAAATCCAGAGCAAAACTTTATACCTGGTTTTAAGAGGCTAATCACCTCAGAAATACTTGCTTTTAAAGGATGTGGCAAGTTATGTAGAATACTATTTGGAAATACAAAAGCTGGCAAATACAGCATTCATCACAATATAAAACACAGTACGATGAAGTCTGTTGCATGATTCGAAGCTTCAAGAAAGTTCTCTCCTATTTAGTGCCACGGTGGGGGAAAATCAACTTCACTGAGCTATCTGTAGTGTTGAACAGGAAAAAAACCAAACTATTTGTGCTGACAGTGAATTTAACTATTAAATCTTAATGTTGTAGCCAGTTCACTTTCAAGCTCTTAAAGCAGAAAGCTGCTTTCAAATCCTTTTTGCAGTCCATTTTAGTTCAACGGATAGCAGAACTCCTTTTATTAATAGCAAGTTAAAGTACTTTTTAAAGTGATGCAGTCGTACTTATATTTTCACCTCCACCTTTTACTCACATAATTATGCAATAGCCTCAGAACTGTCAACCTAAGCTCCATTAAATACTTTTCTCATTCCATTGTTTTCACAGGATGTTTCTATGTGTGTGTATAATGCAAGATCCATTTTACTTTAGAGAATTTGATCTGTTCACCTCCCAACAACACTGCAAAAGAATTATTCCTTTCTAGATAGATTTGCACAGAAACATATTCTGTACGCACATGGAGGAATTTCCAGATGGAATTACTCTTACTCTATGTCACCTGTATATCCTATCTTCCGTTTTCCATTCTCTTAAGGTGTAAGCTTTCTGAAAGCAGGATTTTCTCCTCTATGATGCCAAGCTAATCCTAGAGTAAATATGGCAAATACAGAAAATATCATTCAGCCAAGCCTAAAAAGGCTGAAACTACAAGATGCTGAATACTTTCTTAGCTTGTTCTTCAACTGTATATATATACACAGACACACACATTTGAACACATAGGTATGTACATATATAAACTCATCATGGAAATAAATGGATAAGTGACACCTACTCAGTGGTAGATGCTAAATGTCTTCATCTGAAATGGCCAATGTACAGATATATACAGAGTTTTTTCTCTACTGAGCTGTTGTGAATTCTCAGTCTCCTGTGTGTACTACGAGTAGAAATTTTAGCTCCCTCTTCAGCTGCAACAGGTCTTGCTTCAAATTGGTCAAGCACTTGAAAAAGCATTTCTAGATTTTATTGAATCATAGAATGGTTTGGGTTGGGGCCTTAAAGGTTACCCCATTCCAGCCTCCCTTGTCATGGGCAGGGACACCTTCCACTAGGTCAGTTTGCTTCAAGACCCATCCAACCTGGCCTTGAATATTTCCAGGGTGGTGCAGCCACATCAACAGTGCCTCACCACTCTCACAGTGAAGAAGTTCTTAATATCTAATGTTAATCTTCCCTCTTTCAGTTTAGAGCCCTTACCCCATGTCCTACCACCGTACTGCTTGCTTAAGAATCCTCCCCCATCTTTTCTGTAGGCTCCCTTCAAATACTAGAAGGCTGTTTTACAGTCTCCCTGGAGTTTTCTCCAAGCTGAACCACCCTAACTCTCTCAGCATGGTCTCACTGGAGAGGTGCTCCATTCCCCTGAGTATCTTCACAGGCATCTATGGACCCACTCTCACAGGTCCCTGTCTTTATTATACTGGGAACCCCATAGCTGGACACAGAGCTGCAGGGGAAATTTCACCAATGTAGAGTGGCATAATCACCTCAGTCACCTTGGTAGCCCTTTTTTTGATGCAGCCCAGGATGTGACTGGCTTTTTGGGCTGCAAGAACACATTGGCGGCTTATATTCAGTTTTTCATCCAGTAACAACCCCAAGCCCTTCTCTACAAGGCTGCTCTCCATCTGCTCATTGCCCAGTCTGTATCCATGTTTGGCATTTCCCCCCCCAAGTGTTAGACCTCACATTTGGCTTTGTTGAACTTCATAAGAGTCACGTAGGCCCTCATCTCAAGTCTGTCAAGGTCTCTCTGGATGGCACCCCTTCTCTCTGTGGTACCAAGCACCACACAGCTTGATGTTGTCAGCAAAGTTGATGAGGGTGCACTCAATCTCACTGTCCACACCCCCAACAAAGATTTAAAACCATCTTAGTACAAAGAAGAACTTACTGGATGTTTCCCCAACTGACAACATAGCTCTACCACAAGCAGCAGCAGTAGGAGATACTGAGTCATGGAATTTGAGAGACATCACTTACTATATTGACCACACTTTCCCCCTCCCCCCTTTAAAAAAACATCAGGTCTCCAATTCAAAAAGACTTCATCGGAAGTTGTTTAACAGAAGAAAAATTCTCAAGGTTCCCTCTTAGCACAAACATTTCCATCAAATTCAGACTTCGATCAAGCTTACCATTACTCTTTTCACTGTCAGCGGGTTTCATCTGGATAGGATGGTGCATCTGAAATGGAAAAAGATTGTTTCATCCTGGATGCACTCACTTTACACTATATGAAAAACATCCTTTAAGAATTGTGGAGGAAAGAAATGGCAGCCTAAATCTCTGCAGAAGTAAGTATGTAACAATACATACACTTCTACAAGAAAGAAAAGCCTTTCTAACGATATGCCATCATTCCTCCCCAGAGAGTATTCTAGAAGTCAGTTCCACCCACCTCACCACATTATTCTCCAAACTGCTCCAAAATTCCCTTAAGATCTATTATCATACAAATCTCACGATGCTACTCTTTTGAACAGTTCTTTTAAAACATCACTTGAGGGCAAGATGACATGTGTTTTTCTGTATCAGTGGTGCTAAAATTCAGAAAAACAAGGTAGAGTTGCAAAGAAAGCATAGCTCTTCTCTTACCCCTGGGAGGATCTTCATGTTGTGAAGAGCATTCTGTGCTTCTAGTGCAGCTTTACGGGTATAAAATGTAACAAAACAGCACCCTGCAATTGAAATAAAATGCTATCTGAGAAAGAATACTATGAATCTTGACATGATACATGGAAAATGCAAGTCCCACTTCTATCTTTCCAATGCAAAACATATGATGAGTAGAAGAGGTTAGGTGTGGAAACCGGTAGGTACTACTGATTGGAAATGTCTTTTAAACAGTCCCAAGTGTATTAAAATAGGACATATTCAGAAATCACCCATCATCACCAATACAACATTAAAACAAACATTTAGATACAGCTTGCAAATTAGTTTTGGCTACTTCCATTAGCAAACTCAATAGTGATTTCACTAGTGCAAAGAACTTACCTAGTTTCACAGGAAATAGAATACTGCATTATAACTGAACTGCAAATCCAGCATGTAATTAGGGTTTGATGTACACAAGTATTTGATGTAAGTAAATAACTAGAAGACTTCAGTTTTATATTTTATCTGAAACTGCTACACTTCCAGCAGCATTCTGATCAAATCGTATCGTATCATCACTGTGAGAAAAGACAATATTAATGTGATGTTCTGCTCTGCGTATAAGCTACACTCTGAAAGCAACTCCATCACTTCCAAGGTCTAAAAGTAAAAATTATGTTTCTTCAGCTCAGCTAATGCCTGGATCACAGCCCAAGTATCATTACAGACTTAAGTTGGTAAAACCTAGGCTTGCACACACACCTGGTCCCACAGTGCTTCCACATACAGGGATGTCTGAATGAACAAACAGTTAAGACTGTAACTATGAGAAAACAGCTGAGACCAAGTCACACATGAGAAGTGCAGAAGTTCTCACCTTTGCTTTGAGGAGGGTTTTGGCTCCTGTCTCTCAAGACATTGATTTCATAGACAGCACCATACTGTTCAAAAAGCTCTCTTAGATCCTTCTCACACCAGCTCCGTGGGACCTGACCCACAAACATCTTGATGGCATCTAGATCAGGTTGGTCTGGGTGATCCAGTGTGCCATTCATTTTCTTTGACCTACGACAAACAAGAAGGGCTTTTTGGTTTATATCTTTCACTAGATTCTAGATAACATTGCAGCTAGAAGAAGCTTTCTTACAGTGAGATAACATTTCTACACGTATATAAATGTGTTTAAAAGATAAAGAGACTCTTGCACATTCCTAGTGCTACATACCAGAGAACGTTCAGAAACATCATTCACATTCATTGGCAAGCTGTGTACTGGGAAACCTAACACTCTCTACACAGCTGTTTAAAACTTAACATTTGTTCCTATACTGTAGTCAACATTTGGGATTCAGGACATAAATCTGTTGAGATGACTGGAAAAAAAAAAAATCAACTATGTTCAAACACTTGAAATTTTACAGGAAAAGAAACCAGAACAAGGAGGAACCTAAACCTTATCTACCCACACACAACTGAAGTTATTAGGAACCACTGAAAATGAAAGGATCGCATTTTTTTCACTGTTTTTCACGTGACCATCTGGAACTGTTTCCTAGCATGAAGATCCATCTTAAAACAGAGAAATAAGTATAACTTAACAGATGAGAAGTTTCATTAAAGGTTTACAAGGCCTTTTTTGGAAACTAGGGAACTTTCAACAATATTTGGCAAAAACATAGGCTTAGGTCCTACATGAACAAGTTGTGATTGGACAATCCAGTTAGTCACTGACTAAATCAAGTAGAGTAACAGTAGCGTGTTAACATAGAAGAAAAAGTTACTTCTTAAGAACACAACACAGTAGTTTGAGTTGTGTGTCCTGATCTGAGTGGACTTGCTTTGGCTAGGGGATTGGACTGGATATCTATAAAGGCCCCTTCCAACTCCTATCATTCTATGAATCTCCAGTAAGTTAAGACATTATGTCTAGCCATGCAAGCAAGTCAACAACCTAATATGGTGTCACACTCAGCTAGTTGACAGTCATACATCATTTTCTGTCCTCACTGCTTAACAAGACCTCACATTGCACTTGACATCAGCAGCCATGGTCTGGTGTAGTGCAAGGCCTGACTCTCTGGAAAACTGACTGTAGCGGCATCCTATTGTATCTATAGGGATCAGGAGGTTACAATTGCTGACCGGTCTCTGCATAATCTAGAAAGGACATGGGGAGTGGAACAGTAACTATCCAATGATATCCTCCACCCCTAAATTGTTGAACAACACAGGTAGCCTTCTTCCAGACTAATCAGTTCTCTTCATGTCTGCTTTTTCCCCCTTAAAGATAGTTTGTGAATGGCTTATTAACTGCACATTATAGGAAACAGTGCTCCTCTCACTGTCCATCTGCAATCATATTTCCTCTGAATAGAATGAAACAATTACCTAACTTGGAAATATTTTTGTTTAGTTGATTTTTCCCCTCAATACGGGGCTGTTCACAGCTTACGGAAAAACTGATGCCAAGGAAAGTCCATAACTTTACAGACGTATAAAAAGACCTGACAAACAACAAAGCTTCTTACTAGAAGGGAATTACCATAAATCCTTTCACTGCTCTCTCCCTTTCCACTCAACAAAGGGTCGGTACCTCTCCAAATAGCCAAAGCAAAAAATACCTTTTGTAAAGAGGTAAAATATCTCTATTTCATTTAATATCTTTTCATTCCAATTGAGAACAACTGGAAATCATTTACACTCTACCAATAATAACCTTCTGTCTTTCTACGCCATCAAGAGCATAGGATCATTCCCATTAACTGGACCTCAACAGTATTTAAGAAATCTCTTATTCCTAATGAAAAGGTTTAGTCTGAAGTCATTAATAAGGAAGAAGAGAAACTAAATTAATTCCTTTGAATAAATGACTTTAATATCAGCACCTGTAGCACACTATAAAGTGTATTACCAAACAGATTAACTGCTCCTTAGCCCTCACCTCTAAAATTATCAGATAACTTCTCCCCCTATCCAGAATCCAACATCAATTGCCAATGCCCACTAAGATTTCTTCTAGAACACAAACTGCAGCTCCCCTCTTTCCACTCCTCTCAAGGGGAGTTCATCAGACAGCAGAGGCTTCAAAAACGGCAATTGCAACTAACGCTTTAGTTATAAACTTCGACACGAAGACAAAATACTTACACAGGGCTAGCATTCAAGGAGCAGTGGTCCACCATCATCTCTGGGAGGAAATCCAACTTGAAAGCAGCCATCACCTCAGTTTGTGACAAACTACTAACACTAAATCAGTGTAATGCCTAAAACCCAAACAACGCCACCTCCAAAAGTCCCGCAGGTCTTAACACTCAGCCACACAAAAAACCACTCAAACCACAGAAACAGAAGCTCAGGGAGACCAGCAATAGACACCACAGAAACAAGCTGGACTGGGAAAGGGACATGGAATCCCAGATTAAAAAGGGGATGTGACCATGTGAAGGGAGGCTCAGTTTAATACACAATGAAAGTGCTGATGCACTGGGCTTGTTTTGTGAAATTTTCCCTGGCGAAGCAGTACCGAGAGCACTGTCAGATAAACAGAGTGTCAGATCCATGAAGATAGCAATGGGTAACAGGGCAGAAAGAATACAAACTCCAGCCTTTCCATCCACAACTAACTCCTTGCCTCCCAAAACTGCAGTCCAAGGCCTTGAGATGCAGACAGACACTTCCTTTACCACCAATATTAAGGTGTGAAATGAAGAGATTCCTTCACCACACTTCCAATGCTCATCTCACTATTTTCACCTTATGCACTGTTTTTGGCACTCTCCTACCTTCTAGGGAGAAAACTGTCCACTACAGTGCTTCTCTGAACCTGCCAAAAAAAATTTCAAAGCTAAGAAGATTTGATTACTCAAAAATTCTTTAAGTACTGCAGAACACCAAAACCTACTCCTTTTATAGGAGCAAGACACGCATTGCTCTGAAAAAAACACTTAGCCCATCATGCACCTTTAAATCCAGAGACATACAGGGCCTAAAGATGATCAAGAAAAACATGATTTGTTGAAAATACTGATCAGAACATGTCAGCTGCTTCTCAGCTGCTTCATCATTAAAACAGAAATAACATGTTGCTTAATCACAGAATCATAGAACCTCAAGGGCTGGAAGAGATTAAAAAAATCATCCAGTCCAACCCCCCTGCCAGAGCAGGACCAGCTAGAGTAGGTCACACAGGAACTCATCCAGGTGGGTTTGTAATGTCCTCAGAGAAGCAGACTGCACAAACCATCTGGGCAGCCCCTTCCAGTGCTCCCTCCCCCTCACAGTGAAGAAATTCTGTGAGGTGTATTTCTATACACAATATAATCCTCTTGTTAGATCTCCAATACCCAAACCAATGGGGAGATGATCTAGTTAATATTGCCTGCAGTGAGAGATGCAGAAAACTTTGACTGCAGAGAATAAGGGCTGCAGAGGCAGCTGCATGTGTCTGAGCACTCCAGGAGGGATGACAAATTCAAGTCCAACACAAATCCAGAGGAGCCTTACATATATGGTTGATATAGCCACAAAATAAACCCTTAGTGCATCAAGGAATGCATGCGGGGGCAGCTGTGATACTTCTTTCTTGTCTGTTAATGACTGCAACGTGTTCTTGCAGTTCTTTAAACTGGGCAGTATATACAGCTTGCTTTATGCTTGCACAGTTAGAGCATGTCGACTATTTTTTCCATAAAGAACCATTTTCAACCTTTGAAAAGAAAAAAAAAAGGAGAACATTTCTGTTGTTCTGCCTACAGTGAGGTTAATTGAAAGGTTATCAAAAGGAGTTAGGCCTCGTAATACAGAGAGATGGGCAGGTTACTGCAAGATGAGAGGATATGAACTGAGCACACACCGTATGTTCAACAGTACTTACTTCATGCATGCTCTTACTATATGGTAAAGGCAAGAAAACTTATTCTTTAATGAAAAAGGTGTAAGCTACCTCCTTAAGCCCCTCTGCTCAGACCATGCAAATAGATACCAGGGAGCACAAGTCAATTTATTAGCTTTCAGACCTCCAGACACATCTTATAGGCTTCCCACCTGACAAAATGCCACACTGTGTAAAACAAATATCATACACAAATGATAAATTGAGCCTGGAGCCCACTTTATGGATTACTCTAAAGTGAGCCTACAGAGAGAGAAACACCAGATTTCTGTGATTAGAAGGAGCAGTCAGTAAAATACCCTAGCAGCCATGCGCACTGTAGGTTCAGTGAAAGATGATGGTGGCAACAGATACTCTAAAAAATGGGTTTCAAAAAGGTCACTGAGATTGATTAGTTTACCGTAGAAAATCACCAAGTCATTATGAGTTGATCCTTGCTTATCCTTTCCTCTCCTCAAAATGGAAGTCTTAGCAGCCTTTTCCATTAAGACTAAACTACAACATGTTACAGATCCTGTCACACTGTTACACTCCACGTCAAATCCAGGCTACTGGCTCTTAATGAACACATTAGTTTTGTACAACTCTCCTGCTACTTATAAATTTTAATTTCTTGTCATACTTAACTCTTAATTTCTCTTTTGATATTGGTCATTCCATTTAATGAACAGTGCCAAAAATGTTTCACACGTTGCTATGCATAACTTGGGGGAAAGGAAGAATAAATACTACAACAGAGGAATAAATATCTGAAGGTATGTTTGCCATCATTACTGTGAGGCACTCGGTCTTGGCTCTCTCAGTGACACAATGCTAGTGTACAAACAGGTTTGTATTAACATCATTTAACTGAAGGCATCAAGCTACAGAAATTGAAAGGCTTGTGGACTTCACTTGTGAAATTTCAGAAAGTGCGAAAAAAGTGGTATTTTGCCACTGCACAGAAACAAGAACTAAATGAGGAAGCAGAGTTTCTTTGCAAATGTCAAACCCACAAAAATCATCCCAGCCATTGCCCACAAAAGAAAAATAGGAGAGCTAAACACACTTATTTTTTGCTCAGATGTCAAATTCCTGCTGGCTTCCTGATCCATTCTTTGACTGTTTCTATTCAAAGGATAACAGAAACAATGTCTGAAATTCCAAGCTCTATGGACTGTAGCTACACATTTAAATGTGGTGCTGACCTAAAAATACAAACACTAAAAAGTTCTACATACTATAAGCGAACTTCTGAAGCCTGAGGCTATGCTGGAGAATATAACACTATACAAACTCCTCAGAGATTGTGGAGTATAAATGCTAGAAGTTATGCTTTGATTTTTAAGTTTAAAGAATTTCACCACATCCAGGGGCACAAAGTCTGACCAAATAAAAACCCCCAAACCAAAAAATCTGTGACATATTTTCTTTCCTAAGAAAGTCATGTTCATCTCCATGAGCAATTAACTCTGAAAGCTAAAGATAATACTATCTCTTACTTTGGGAATGACAACATTCCCAAATCTGAAGCTGAGGCAATAGTGGGATGGTGAGACTGAACTATGGGAAAGGATGCAGGCTATGGGGAAATCAGTCACTGTGAAGCTTTGAAGGAGACAGGTCCTAGAATAAACTTCCCCTTGTATTATCTGTGCATATTCAGATCCCTACAGCATTGCTGAATTGCAGTTTTGTTTTTCAGCAGATAACCCTCAGGTTACATGCATCAAAATACAGTAACTACTTGTCAATATTTTGTTGTTTCATTGCTGATCATGGAAGCATGTGGTCACAATGTTTTCTGCCTATGCTGAGACCCAAACTGTACCTCTGTGCCTCACTGGGTACAAAAAGCCGCTTACCAAGTTGCCAAAAATGCAGTTTCTTCCTCTGCCAGTCTCTCTGACAGTTATGCATTGTGGATACACTAATCTGACACATTCAGAACGCTGAATTTAACATCAAAATACATTAAGCTTTTAGCTGCCTACAATTGAGATTAAATTAACTGAAAAACATTTTTATAGGAAATTTTTGTACAAGTTCCCAGGTGGAGAAAAAGGATAGGAGAGGGTGAAAACTGCTTTTATCTCAAAGTGTGAAGCTTCACACTGCTCTCTCTTCTGCATTTATCTCAGAACATTTAATTCCTCCACACTCTCCAGACTTTGATGGACTTCCACATATTATGTAAGTAAATTTTATTCTAAAACCATTTTATAATAAGCTTTTTTTCCCCTTCTTTTCATCAAAATATTTTGGGGGAAGGGGGCGGGGGGGGGGGAAGTAAATCAATATATATTTTTTACCTGCTTCTCTGGTTTGTGAATGAAGTCCCGTTTACCTGAGGTTCCAGAGAAACATAAAGAAAAGCTTATTCACTGCGAGGGTGAAGGAGCACTGGAACAGGCTGCGCAGATGGGTTATGGAGTCTCTTTCTCTGCAGACATTCAAAACCCACCCAGACGAGTTCCTGTGTGATCTGCTCCAGGTGGTCCTGCTCTGGCAGAGAGGTTGCACTGGATGAGCTTGTAAGGTCACTTCCAACCCTTAAGATGTTGTGATTCTCTGATTATTTCAGTGAAAGCTCAAAAGGAAAGAATTCTGAACTTTTGTCTGATTGAAGAAGCCCCAGGACTCCCAACTCTCTGCCAGCAGATGAAGAGGCAAGTCACCTTTCCCTCTGGCTAACAGGAGGTTGTTTTCACTGCCTATAGCAGTCTTAAAAAGGTTTTTAAAAAAGGGATTCTAAATGTACCCTTTCATTAGACAGTAAAGAAAAATGATTCAAAATAAATTATATAAACCCCCTTTTCTAAAATGAAAGGTTTGCGTTATCTTTTTCTGGAAAAAGAAATAAAACTTTGCACTGAAGTGAACAAATGTGGTACTTCAATGAATTCTAAACAGCAGATCTTCTAAAAGCACAGACCAGAAACTCATACAGGTACATCTTCTGTTAAACTGTCTCTGGGCTTCCTCAAATACTTAGGTTTCCTTTGCAAGTTCTGCTTCTGTTCTTCCTGCTATGCAACATTCACTTGAAACAGATTTTACTGCCACACAATTCACAAAGCAGTTGCAGTTTTCTTCATTCATAGGAGTAAAGCAGAAGACTGGCAAGGGGGAATGCTTCTTACTACATTTACGCTTACAATAAATATTCAGTAGTGGCCACTTGTCATCCTGTCAAAGCCTGACAGGGTTTGAGCACAGCTGGATGTTTGCAAAGATATCTTTTTCCACTTGTATCTACTGCATATGTAGAAATCCCAACTGGTTTGGTTTTCTTAAAAAACAGATAATCCATGCTCTATATGCATCAAAACACTGCACACAACCACTGCCACCTTCTAGCTAACGTAAGGATGGAGCAACTAAGCAATCCCATCTTTAAAAATCTTAGTATGTATTGAACAGTCTATGTTTAGGCCCATTTATTTAATTCACATAGTACTTTACAGCATTATCAGAAGAAAATCACAAAGCATGCTGTGTCAGTTCTCAAGTTCCTTAGTCACGACTTTTTACCTCTTCAAATAAACACATCCAGTGCAAAACCTTTATCTGAAAATAAAAATGGAAGACACTGCTTGTATTAAACCCCTGAACGTTACTACTTCTCTGTGGCAACTGAGATCACAATTACCAGGTGGCAAAACAGTATATAAAATCCTATACCTGTGTAAGTCTGTTGTATGAAGAGGTTAAGAGAAGATCTATTTCTTGAACATGCTGGTTCAGAGAGGGTCAAAGGATTGCAAGCTATGGTAGAAAAGGCTGCATTTCCAGCTCTGTACCAATCTGATGCAAAAAGCCAATCAACTTGCCTCAGCTCCTCAATTTCCAGATGACATACAGACAAACCAAGACACGATGGTGCTTTCTTGGGATAAAAACAAGAATACCATTCACCACACAATCAACCTATACACTAGAGAGGTAACCCTTAACACAAGTATGTCAACATATACTAAAAGCAAAACTAAAAAGACCCCTGTTCCTACGGATGTGTCGTATCTCCTTACAATGAATCTAATCAGTTTCAAGAGCTTTCAGTGACTTCTACCTGTTTAAGCTGTCTGTGGAGACCACAGCCAGTAGCCAGACTAGCTCAGAAACATTTGCTCAATGTTGGGTAAAGAGCAAGAGTCACAGAATCACAGAATCTTAAGGGTTGAAGGGACATGGAAAGATCATCCAGTCCAACTCCCCTGCCAGAGCAGGACCACCTAGAGTAGGTCACACAGGAACTCGCCCAGATGGGTTTGGAATGGCCCCAGAGAAGGAGACTCCACATTCCATCAGGGCAGCCTGTTCCAGTGCTCTCTCATCTAAACAGGGAAGAAGTTTTTCCTTGTGTTTCTTTAGAACCTCTTATGTTCCAGCTTATACACATTGTCCCTTGTCCTATCATTTGCCATCACTGAGAACAACTTGGCTCCATACTCCTGACACCTGCTCTTTATGTATTTGTAAACACTAATGAGATCAAGTGTTCTGTTTTGATGATCCACTCACTTGATGCTAAACCATTAGGAACTTAATGCTTTGGTACATTTATTGCTCTGACAAATTTATCTGAATATTGAACAGTGGATTGAAAAGTTCTCAGGAAGGAATGACAGCATATGGCTTGTGCATTGTTTCTTTTAAAAACAGGCCAATAAGAAAAATCCAATGGAGCTGTTTGTAGCCGATATCTAGTATTACAATTAATTAAAGCATTTATAGATTATAGACCACACAAAGACATCCAGCTCCTCCTGTTCATTCCCTATGCTCTTTGCATTAATGCAAAGGCACATCAAAAGACATAAGCAAAGTTGTCTAGAACACCAGGTCTCCAAGACACATTAGTGGCTTTAAGCCATCATTTTACTGGAAGTACAAACAGTAAAGTCCAGGAATCAACAAATCAACATCTTTGACCTTAATGTAACAGCAAAAACAAGTAAAGTAGACTTGTATCTACAGTATTATCTACATACCAGTGTTATGTCAAACAGTTCTGCCTTGACTGCCACATGTTTGTTTATCTGACCATTCCAGACTTGACCACTCCCTCTTGCTTTTACCTCAAACAAGAAGCCATGAAATGAATGCACATACGAACTGTAACAGGCTGTGTGTGGCTATTATTTTCTTAAGCACCTACTACCTCCAAACTAACTTTTCAAATGACAGTTAAGAATGCAAAAATCTTAAGAACATCACTCCTCCTCTGAGGAAGAAACAAGGTGGTATTACATACAGTGGGCAGTAGATTTTTGGAACTCCTTGTTGGCAGGTTAGTGTAGATGAAATAAACTTATGTGACTGCAAGAATGGATGGACAAGTGCTTCGATGATACCCATCAGAGGCTACCAGCCACATCACAACAGGTTAGCTTCTCCTGAGCTGAAAACAGAGAGGTTGAGATACTACTGAATCATTTATGTGATGAAATGGCAAAGATAGGTTTGGAACATGCCAATGAGCAACAGAGTAAATATGTCTTTGTGCTGGGACAAGACAAAAGGCACCATGGAGTACAATGAAGAGTTGTTTGGTTGAAACTACTCAAGAACTGAACTATATACAAAGTAAACATGAATGAAAAAAAGCTCAGCTAATATCAGCACCACATTAAACTACTTTAGCAAGTAACACCAAAACCACCTCCTTCCAAGAACATCTCTGAACTTCAGGAAATGTTACAGCACAGATAGTAACCAGTATGCAGACTCTCCCCTGTTTTAAATGCCTTTCAGTTGCTCTCAATATGCCATCATATAACTGATGAACAAATTCAATCTGTGGTATACCAATATCTGGCTCACTCCTGAGCACAATTTACACGCAACAGCAGATGGTAGCTCTACAATATGAGAACTTACCTACCAGGAAACAGGTTATAACATCTGTTTAAATCCAGCGATGCAACTAGGTTGTGATCTGCCAATAAATGCTAGTAACAGGACACCTAACAACTCAGAAGCAGCTGAATTATCAGTCTTAAGACCCTCTTATAGCAGAATAATGACGCTTACAAAACTTTAAGACAGTAGCCTTCAAACTTCTTTAATCTTCCTCTCGGCTCCCACTGATGTGCTGCCTCTTCATCCTCTTGCCCGAGAGGTGATGTGAGCGTGCTGTGAATACTGGAACTCTGCAATGCAAGCAATCCATAGCTCTGCAGACAATGACCTGCATCTCTTGAGTAGAACAGCTGCACAATGCAACTATGGGTTTTACTTTCTTAGTGCATAGCTGTCAGCTAACACAGCAGCACCAGGCTGCTAATCCAGGGCTCAACCCGCTGCAGCTGTGTCTGCTACCTCAGTGGTGAGACTACAAGGGCTTGCACAGACACTACCAGAAAAACAACAACGGAATTACCTGGTCACAAGCCTCCTGATGATGACCTCCAATCATAAAATTTCTCATTGCTCTTATGGCAAAGGGGAATAAGAATCCTGGTAGCCTCCAAAGCTCTCTGGATTCAGATTACTAACACAGGTTCTGGAAATAATAGCTGTATCTATTTAATTCTCTTTTACAAAAAGACAAACTCCAAAACTCTTCAGTTTGCAATAGTGTCATTTACAGAGTACCAGACAACTTGGGTTAATATTTACCTGGATTTTTCCAAAGGCAGACAGTATCTGCCCACCCTGTTTTCAAGGAGCACACCTGTGCAGCATTACGGTAATAGTCCACTACATTAGCACAGTGACATAAAAGACGTGTGTCCATCTAAGTAAAATCTTCAGATTAAAATATTTTGCTAAAAACTCCATCTTCTCTTTGGTGTTGTAATCATCTCCTTCTTATACCTCTTCCCCAATGATACATTAAACCACTTCCATTAATCTTCACAGAAATAGATCAAGAAAGGTACCTGTACTGTTGTCCTTTTCTTACAGCATCAGACCTTTTTTTTTTGGTAGCTTCAGGCTCCAATTTTGTAATTAAAGTTCTCAATTGTGACTTTCAGAATAGTGATTTGAAATGTACTTCTTTATTTCCCAGCTAAATTTTGGTTCTTTATCTTGTATATTTCCTCATTTTTTTTTTTACAGAGTAAAGGAACAGAGAGGAAGTAAAAAAAAAATCAGCACTATCAGCTATTCCTTGGTAGCTGTAGTGAATTTTAAGCCAAACAAAAAACTACAATACAGTAAAATTTACTGTGATGCAAAGAGGACAGCAAAGCCTGGTTGAGTAGACACTGCATGAAAGACACCAGACACGAAGCAAATCAGAAGGTGAATAAATTGCCAAAAGACCAAATGATGAATTTGGAGCTATTAACGTATGACAGCCTATTACAGCATCTATACTTGTAGACCAGATAACAACAAACCCTAATGTAGGTGCCCTAGAATAAATAATTTTGACAAATCATAGACAAGGAATAATCACGTTTACCCTTTTTGCAAGACATTTTGCAACAAATAACTGATATGAGAAAGCAGCCAAGGTAATTGTTTTTAAAGCACATGTATGTTTCTTCTCCTCATTCTGTGATGACATAGAAGTGTTAAAATCAGCAAGAAAAATGTAAGAGATTGAATGCTTTCATCCTTATCTGTAGGTTGTGGATTTTGGATTTGTAAATAGATGTAATTTTCAGTACTGCTTAAGCTCAACGGGAAGGTATTCAAAAGAAAACTTTGGTTAAAAATTCCTATTCAAGCAAACATTCCAGCAGACATAGCTTGGGAAGCATTTTGAGCTTTTAACATCACAGTGCTAGAACATAACAATGCTTAGATATTGTGAGAGCAAACTATGGAAATCTTAAGTACTTGAGAGATCTGATAGATCTGTAGACACTTTGGCACTGCAGATAGGAAAAAAAAATCTTGAGGAAAAGTGGCTTCCTCACAACAACAGTAAGAGGAAATAAAGACAGCATTATGGCACAGAACAGGAGACAAGGCAGGAAATGAGAGCCTAAGAAGTGAGGACATGCATTTCTATAGACCTACTAAAAGGAGAGATGATGGAACATTTAAAGTGGCAGCAATGTTTGACAGTATTTCTCCCTTGTCCCTTTTAATTTACAAACTGAATTCAGACCAAGAGACACACAGAAAGTATAGATGATAAACCACACTTGCACTTCAATGCTTAAAATCCTCAGAAGAGAATAAATACACAAGTACTTGCAAGCTATTATGTCCTGAAAGCAGAGGTACAGATCCCATTTACACTTCCTTTCTCCTCTTTCTCTCTCCAAATGTTGTCTCTGAGCTTACAGAAATGACCTTTTGGTGGTAAGATTGGCCAGAAGTTTACCTTCAGGTATCTCAGCTTTTTATGTAAGCAGGCAATTGTATGGAACAGAACACTTTAGACCTCCTTCAATGCTTTTACACTGTAAATACAAACACATGACCTAGAAATCTGTTTTAAATAGGCCTGTATTTTGCTGTCTTTTCCTATATTACAAGTATCTGCAGTTCTGTACTTGGTCAAAAAGATACAGGGGAAACAAATAACGTGTAATCTCCACGATATTTGCCAGAGAGATTTTTAGAAGAAGCAACTACACATTTTAGGTAAGTTTTCTGCCACTAAAACAAAACTAGAAGTTGTTGTTCTGCTAAGGAGCTGGAAATCCACAGGGTCCTGGAAAGCGCTGAACAATCTGCTTGTCTTCAAGCCAAACATGCCACAAACCACTACAACAGGCAAAACAACTACATTTACAGAGAAATGCTGTGGTTGCATATTGGACCCAGGGGAGACTAAAGAACCAGCTATGCAATTTCAGGACAACACCACATATGAAGATTGTTGTATTACCCTACGTGAGAACCACAGGGAAGCAAAAACGCCTTTAGTGAAGGTTTATTGCCAACAAGATACCTTGTGCACGTGTAAAGTAAAACCTCAAAACTAAGAACTGATCAGTTATCTTTCTAATGTGAGAAATGCAATGTGTAATCTTTACTCAAAGAAACAAACTTCGTATTATTAAATGATTTTAAAACCTCTCCTTAGTGGAATGTCTTAGAATAGCAGTCAGACCTATTAAAAAAATCTTTCTGAAGTGTAAGTATGACAGAGGGATTTTTTTCTTCCTGTTTAGTCCACAAGGTCTCTTGAAACTTAACAAAGCAACAATTCTCAGGTTTCATTGTCCTTTGCAGCCATCGGAACAGCCCTGCAAGCTGTTTTGAGTCACTCTTTAATCTCAAGTTGTTTCCACTAATAGCACCAGAGACAAACGAGAATCAGTTAATATTACACTACAGTAAAAATTCACTCACTGCTGTTCTTTCATTTCATTTTATCCAAATGAAGTTTTTTTGTTGTATGACACATGAAGAGAGTTCAATTGCTGCCCAAACAGCTCCATGAGAGCACGCTATCGATTTAGAAGATAAGCACGTAGCAATTTATAATATAAGGCATGACTTCCCCTGGCTCTTGGAGCAAGGCTGCAAAGGTACAGCTCCATTAGTGCCCATGAGCAGAGTGGAGATTGAAATGGGATGTAATATCCCTAGAAGAGCAAATAAAAATCAATCTACCCACATACATTGTGGGGTAGAAAGGACTAACAGATACAACAATGGAAGCTTCAGCAACACTCCTGGCAAAGAGGAAACACCATTAATTTCGGAAGCTGTTACTTCATTATCCTGTCTCCTAATCAAAGCTGAGACTCCTGCTGCAGGCTTTGGATGAGCAGCCATTTGCAAAACTTCCCTAGAGTTTGACACATCCACGACCATAACCAAAACAGAGAGTATGTTGCTGCAAAACATCAAAACTTTCCAAGCCTCTAGAGTCAAGAGAGAAACAGTATCATAGAAGTGCCAACATTTTCCAAACTATCTAAGAAAATACTGTCATGCTTATCTAAAAATTTCCTCTTTAATAAGGTCCAAAGAAACACGACATCAGTAGGTTTCAACTTTGGGAAGAGCTAAGAATGAAGAATACTAGTGGGATACTGAACAAATTTATCTATAACCAAACAAATTTACATGTACATTCCTAAAATATAAATGGCCTTAGAAGTATTGAGGAATAATTTACTTCTAGCAGAAAAGCTTAAGTTCCTTCTAAGTAGGCAAATCCCTGGCCTTTTAATGCCCATTTTCTTCTCCATGACTTCCATTTTGGAAGGGGCTCAGGTCTGCTGAAAATTTAATTGAACACAGACATCGTCCAGGTAAAAATAGAGAAGCTGCTATTCTTCATCTTACAATACACCTACAGATCTGTCTCAGTGGAGTTTTCATTAGAGCTTTACCTTCAGGAAAGCAACAAGATCACCAGAGCAGTAAGAACAATATAAACACTATTCACAGAGCATTTAACAGTTCAAAGGCATTTTTGTCGTCCAGCAGAATACCAGCATGGGTGAATGTGGATATGCCCAGAGTTAATACAGAGGTAGAAGTTCCTCAATCTTGAAACTGTCAATGTTCCTAAGGCACTTTTAAGACAATAATATTTGACAGAGTACTTTTTAATTCACTTTGGCAAAGTGTGGTATGTAACTTTCCAAATACAAGAAGTATTTCTGAGTCTCAGAGTAAAGTCTCTATTCAAGAACTTGTCTGGTTAAAGATGGCAGCTACCAGAAAAGTGGGAAACTAAATCAAATGCTATTTCAAAGGCCAACTGATTACTTACTTCAAACCTAAGTTGAGGTCTCCTCGATTTTATTCTCTCTACCAGAGTAAAATCTGCCATCAGTTTTGTTCTTACATATGTCAGTGGAGTTAAAATGTATGGAGTTAATAATCATAAAAGGTATTCCATAGTGGGATGCATAAAACAATTTGATACATCATTATCAGACGTTCAAGAAGAGACTCAATCCTCTTCATTTGGACACCTTTCTACACCCACATTAAGACAGATGAACTCAACTTGTGCTGCACTTAAGATTAGAAACCATGGATCTTGCACCAAATGGAAGTGTTTCGTTTCATGACTTATCTTCAGCAACCATAAACTTGATAGATGATTTTGCTATTTAAAGAATCTATTTTGTTATTTAAGTATTTTGTACCTGGCAGAATCCCCTGAGTTTGCAAAACCATGTCTAATCACAGATTAGTCTGTCTCAAAAGATATAAACCCTTCAGACAAAAACACAAGTATAAAGACCAGTATTGTCTCTTTCTTATCTTTTGTACAGTCCTGGTGGAGCAGCAAAGGAACAGAAATAGCAAAGCACTGAGCACCAATCAGTTAAGAAAGAAGTTGAGTGTTCTGCAATATCCACAATACCTAGAGACCAGTGTCCTTTTCTAAAAATCACTTGAACATGAAGGTGTTCCTGCATTTCTTAATTCAACTTCAGCTCTTTCTACTCTGATGAGTAACATATGGAAAGACAGCATATCCTGCACTTCAAGGACAAATGTGCTTATCTTTCTGATGTAGATTTAACTAAATATTTTCCAATGCATTTAAGAAAACTCTAGTAAATGTCTATTGTAAGAAAATAATATCAAAGTTCAACTCTTCCTGGTTGTACACTGACTAAAGCACACCTTGACTATTTCTGCTGTAGCAGAGGTGATTCATCAGAAGAGCAACAATCACACATTTTGAGCATGACAAGGCAGTTACAGGTCAATTGTTCTCAGAAGTCGATGGAACTCTTCAGGTGCACAATTACAGTCTGATGCATTCTTTTGGTACTTCTCTGACCACACAGTAAATCGCTCCAACTAGCTAAACCAGAGAAGTAACAACTTGATCAGAAAAGAAGTTTTAATTGGCTTGTCAAGCTGACTTTGTCAACCACACAGTCAAACCACCACGAGAACCAAGCATAACCAAAAGGACATACGACTGCTCATCTATAAACTTAGTAAGGGAGGAACGGGAATTGTCTCAGTTGTCTCATGGAACTACACTCTTACTGGATGTCAAGCATTAAGAAAATTCCACTAGAAGATCCTTACACTTAGCCCCAAACATTTTCACACCAGGCTACGTTCCTATTTTGTGGCACATAATCAAGTCTTGCCTCAGCTCTTAGAGGGTTTTTCCACCAATACCTTCAGGGTTTCATGTACTTCAGATCTGACCTGGTCAAGAAATTACTGTGAAGACATGTGTTTCTACTTTATGGTTAGTTGTGTTTCTAAAATTACTAAATTACAGATGGAGCTAAAGAAGCCAATTGACCTGGTACTCAACGTTCTAAGCTGTTAACACTCCCAGCCCCCTTTAGCAGTACAAAGGCAGGAAAATGCTAAGAGTTCAAGGTTCAGGGAGTGTCAGTCACTCCAGTGGGAAACAACCACTTTCATCATTGAAAGCAAACCAAATTTCTCTGTAAACCTGCAAAAGGAAGCTCCAACATGTAACCGAGGGATACAAACTGTATTTGGTTCATACCTGCAGCTACACACCTTCCTCTAGTTGTTCCAGTCTTCACTCTAAAAGATAAGGAAAAAACAGACATTGAGTATTTCAGAGTTAATATCAGACACTAGCAATCTTTACATGAGTTCTATCTTGTAAAATGCTGAGAACTATGAAAGTAAAGAATATTTCTAATAACAGAACTCATCATGATGTAGTAATAACTCTCATTTGACTCAAAAATCAAGTTGCATATTTCAAAAATGCAAAGAATAAATGAAAAGGTACAAAAGCAATGACTGCACACACAGCATGGCTGAAAACAGTAGTCTTGTAGGCTCCTAGTAACATTCAGTGGAGTCATCCTACCTGTCTGGCTTTTTGGCTGATAACAGGAGCGGTACATAACCAGCAGCAGTGCCAACAATCCTAAACCTCTATATTACATTATTTTGACAGCAGCACTAATAGACAGCAGTGAAACTGCAAATGGGAACTCTAATGCAACATAGCATATATGGAAATGAACAAGAAAGCTCTGAATTAGGGAACACAAAGAACTAACACCATAAGGCAAAAACAACGTTATTTCTACATCCTAAGTGAATCACTGGGAACCATACAGACCTTCTTTAGTAGCCCCTGATAAGTAGGGGATGCTGCTCTGGGACTAAAGGTTCTCTTTTTTGCAGATTCAGTAACTGACCCCCAACACAAGTTGGCATTTATTTAAATATAAGCTTTGGCTATTTAGAAGAATCTCTTCTTTGCATCCTCCTTGGTTATTTTGCAGAGCTACAGTAACAGTAGTCCAGCAGTATTTCACAGAAAACCTAAATCCATTTTTTTACCTACAGTTACCAAACATGAAACTGCATCCATGTGCCAAGAGAGAAGATATACAGGGTCATTTGCGTTTCTACATTTTCACTGCTTTGCAAACCCCTTCGTAACCTTTGTTCTATATTCTTTGAGAAGCGTGGACAAGTGATCCAAGTCCCCTTCTAACTTGACTTGTAATTTATCACATGTACTTTCTGATTTGCCTTGGTAATTTATCCCATGTATTCATGTCCTCTTTTCCAGAGGGAGATCTCTTGAGAGTTACTTTCATTATTTTGTAGTAACTTTCAATTGTATTAATTTCTTCCTAATCTGTCCAATTGATATAGTAAAATATAATACCCTCTAAAGGAAGACAGAATCCTAAACACATACACCAAAAAAAAGTTACAATTCTCATTAAGAACAATAAATATAAATCCATGGGAATTTAACTCACTATTCTGAAATGTCTGTTTTCAAAATTATCAATTTCTCTTTCCAGGAATATTACTGATACCTGACTGCTGGTCAGGGAACACCTCTCATGCTTATTTTCATACTGTTTTACAATGACATTCTGGATTATGAAACTCCTAATAGTGATTCAGGCAAATATGTTACCTGCAGACACCTCCTTCCACCTCACTCACGTTTTCTTTTTTGAAGTTTAATTAAAAGAATATTTGTTTATGGCCAAAAAACAGTCTCAGATTCCTGCTAACAGAATGGGCTTCAAAACAACACGTAACAAAAAAACTTTTGTTTTCCTCCTTTTAAACTCAACCTTTGCCAGACATTTAAGCCCTATGGAAGTTGCCACAAATGCTGTTATATTTCTACCATAATCAGCTTTCAGAAAAAAAAACAATGAAACACACAGCTCATTGATTTTGTAAATGCTTAAGAAAATACTGGCAAACAACTTCTTAATGTTAAAAAGAAAACATTCCCTTCACACACATAACTATGTAACACTCTAGAGAATTAACGTTGAGACTTCAAAGAAACCAGAAGCACAGCTAACATAGCCAGAGGACCCATAACCCTTTAATGCCTTTGGTTAAAAAATACACACCTCACTGAATCAAAGGCAAAATCCAAGACAATGGAAACTTTAAAAACCAAGCAGCAAACCACTCATAGAAAGCCTGGGAGAATGCTCTTAAGTCATAAATGTTTTAGTACGGTTCATTTAATTGCATGCAGAACATAAACACGCTGAATATTGAATCCTGAACATTGAATCCAAGTTTATACATCACACAAACCCGGGCCAAAGGCCAAAGGATCTGACAATTTCTTCTCAGAAGAAGTTAGACTTGGATACCTCAGACCAACGTATATACAGCTGACACGCTGTGAGCAACGCGTGGAGCCTAACAATTTCTGTGGTGAACTGACATGGCAGTAAGCTGTTGTGCAAACTGCAGATTCACCCCAGCCCAGCTTTAGATACCAACAGCGACTCGTTTTCAGTTACATTAATGTAGGTTCTTAGTGCTGACAGAAGAACAATTAACAGGTGTAATTTTGGACACCTAATCACAGCTTCTGCACAGAAGATGTTTCCTGAAGTTGTCCCTCTGACTCAAGTGCTGCACCTGAGTACAGATGTCACTTCCAACTTCTTCTGCACAAAGCTGGGAGGAACTATGACACTACTTGATAATTCCATGTAAAAAAATGGTTTAACATTTAGCCTTGCCAGATCTAAGAGTGACAAAATATGCTGTCACCGATGAACAAACAGCTACAACTTCTGGTATGCAATATAACATAAATAGAACTGCAGCTGGTAATGAAAACAAGCAGCTCTAGCCACAAAGTATTAGACAATGGGTAGAAGCCAAATGAATCTAGAGATGTTGATTTGATACTGAAGGGCAAAACTTTATTCTCACCAGCAACCAGGACCTTCTTTAAGAGAACACTGGATCGTTTAATGGATTCTGATCAATTCAATTACTGTCCCAGTCAGCACTTGTCTAGACCAGTTAGCTCTGATTCCTCTTTACACTTTCCAGGAATTCATGTTTGTGGGATGTCAAGATTACCATTGACAACTGAAGAGGCTAACAAATAAAACAGACCACATAGCTCAACTTCAGATATATCCTGGCGTCAACAGTCTCTCACATAAATCAACATTCAGTCTGAGCTCTGCAACTTAACGTATGGCCAACAATAAAATATAAATAATATAAAAATAACTTTCTCCACAGGTAGAGCAGGAGGGAGATAACAATGCATCAGAGAATGAAGGAGCAAGTGTACTAGACAAGTCAGATTATGAATGGAGAGGTCTAATGAGGTGAATTCAATTACAATACAACTTAGGCCACAATCCACAGAAAGCAAGTCACTTTCTAATAAGTTTACTCAGAGATAGCAAGACAACAAAGATGGTGAGGAGAAACTCCTGTAGTGCCAAAACCTTACCATGGAAGCAGTCATACTTCCTTATCTGAGAAATGCACTTCCACTGCAGTCTTTACACCACCCAAACCTCTCAGCACCAGAAGCTACTTATTCAGGGCAAGGTAATAGCTTGTAGTCACGGTGCCTGCTCACTTTGTATTTGCAGACAGAGCTGTCAAACACTGTTTCCTTTAGTGTTGCCAGCACAAGTACTAAAGTGCACACAGGTTAGTAGACAAATCTGTAATTGCTAATTATGAAACTGAATAGTATCAAGACAGGTCACTGTGTGGCCCCAAGAGTTTCCATTTGTACAGTCTCATCTCATGGATTTTCTTTGTGAAGAGAATCATCACACTGTTACATCTCATCTGAAAATCTACTAAACAACTTCTTTCATAAGTTTTCACAAAATATTTGTCTGTTAATAAAAAACAAAGAATGTCACCAACAAAAGATTTAAGCTTTGTATATCCTCCCAGATTATGGTATTAAGGGACTCGCAAAATATCTCAAGTTGCAAAAGTAAAAGGTACACACCCCAACGCACCGTATTTAGTTTTTGAACAAGGATCTAAAATGTTCAGAAAACATGCATTTGTGTTTTGCTTTAAGGTATTGTACGTGACACAGGAAGACCTATCAGCTGTAGCACAGGGTTTTATGTCTTCTTTTGAGTGAAATATTGAGGTATAGTAAACAAAACCCACTTCACTGCTTTACCACTAAGCCTATTTCTAGAAGCAACAACGTTAGCTGAACCTGTAACAACCTTGTCCATCTCAGCCACTAGATTCAAATACTAACATTTGTACTTACCATTAAAGGCAAGATAAAAAAAATCTCAAAGGGAAGATCACCCCTGTGCAGTGTTTAGACAGACACAGTTCACACAGCTCTGGGGTAAAGTAAATCTTTTGTAATGGTATCCAGGTGCTTACACACTTCTTTCTTTTGATTGCACAGAAGAGATTCAAATCCACACAAAGAAGAAAACTGCATTGCAGGTCTCTCCACAAACATCCTCAAATGCAACACAAATACTGTCACACCTACAACACTGAAAGGAGACAGAGTGCATATATCATATCACAGAATGGCAGGGTTGGAAGGGACCTTTAGAGATCATCTAGTCGAACCCCTTGCAGAAGCAAGTTCAGCTAGATCAGGTGGCAAATGTTCATCCGTAGCACCTACTGCCAGCTTCAGAGGGAAAATCATTTTGAGGTGTCCTAATTGGAATCAAACTGGACACAAAAAGTTTGAGGTAGCTTGAAATTCTGTATTTGCAAAAGGTTTAAGTAAAATTGATACTTCATTTCAAGGAAGCACAACTAAGAAAGACTGATTTACTTTAAGCGTGTATGTGTCTCCTGCTTGGCTTAGATTAGACAAATACCTGCCAAGAACTCTACAATGGCAGAACCTGCCACTGCCACGCCTGCAAACCAAAGAGTAGAAATATGCTCCATTGTTGTTTTTATTTTGGCAATAGGCACACGGTCAAATCCTCTGCAGAAGTAAATGGATACAGGTCTCAAATTACACTCACTCTTGCAAAACGCTGAAGTCGATGCTCTGTTTTATGGAACAAATATTGATTCAAATCACTTTCAACAGCAAATAATTTTCATTAACACTTTAAGAGATTTAATATTGGGTGTGTAGAATTGAAGGATTAAAAAGTATTTTGTACTATTTCTTTTCCTTCAGAAGCAAACATTGGCGTTGCTGTGGGAACATTAACTTAGGAATGTCCTGACTTTCGGTCAAAAAGCCAAATGACATAAAATCTAACCACTTCACTGCAAAGCAGTTCTTCCTAAGCATCTATTCAAGCTCTCTGAAGGTTTCTCACTTGCCATCATTTGCAGCATCACTTGTATATACTTGGGTTTCTTTTTTGCAATATTTACCCCTCCTTCAATATCTTTATACAGTACTGAAACATACAGACCACTGTAAATAATATATAGAAAGAAAAGCAGCAGAAAGACATTTACAACTTAATACCTACTGAAAACACATCATAAAGACATGTGGGAACCTGAAGCATTATTTCTGTCTAAATGCCATTGACAAATGTTAATTCCACGCTGAAGGTGAACTCTTCTCTGTTTGAGAACGTCTAACTTTCATTCTTGGTTACCAACAACTCAAGACAACTAATAGAATGTCTTCTCTACTGATTTCAGCAGGCTTTTACTCCTCAAACTACCTTCACTGCCCATTCTATGACCCTGAAACACCCCCTCCAGGCTGTTTGCCTGTGGTGATTAATGTTCACTGACCTGTGCCAGCTTTGCTGGCTCCTCTCTCATTCCCAAGGCCTCAGGAAGCCTCCCTGCTGTACAAGGCTGGATCTGTCACCCGATCTTAGATTTTAGCTAGGTGGGGGGAGAAGGGGGTGGGAAGGATCAAGAGTGTCAATGCACTTCGCCAAGAACTAGAGACTCGGTGATGGCTTGGAGTTTTATGCGCTTATTTTCAGACATTCTTCACTGACACACTTCTCCATCAATTCTTTCCATTCACTTTTCCTGGAAGGCACACTATGACATCAGCTGGTTTCCACTGCTAGCAGGAGGAGACTCCAGAAACTTTATGACAAAAACAAGTGCTATAAATACAATTTTGGCTGCATAAGGATTCACAATAAGACATAAAATCCTTTTATATATCTTACTGGCTTCTCAGCATTTCTATACCTCTTACCTAGACTCTGGAGGTGCCTTATGTATCCTCAATCAAAATGACACGTTACCTTCTCTCTGTCCTCACATCAGGAACGTTCACCATTTTTTTTCCCCAAATAAACAGCAGGCTTCTCTGTACCACAGCATCAAACACACTATGCATCAAAAACTGCTTTCATAAAGACATATGTTACAACAACATTAAGTACCTGCCTAGAACCAAATGATGTGCCACAGCAGGTAACACATGAAAACTTCTTTTTTTCAGGTTGTATTACTAGAGAAGACTGGATATAAGCACTTCATAACAGTTAGAAATGGGGCAGAAATGTAAAGGAATAGATCAAGATATTTGAATCTACAGTAGATCCAGGTTAAGCTGATGCTCTTGCTAAGGGAACAAGGCACAGAGCTCTTCCCTGTCTATCCCCACCTGTATAACCAGCCTGAGAAAGGAAATGATCCAGTGGTGATCTAGCCTACCAACAGCAATAGGAAAATACTAATTTTAACCCAGATGTGTTCCCTCATTGAACTCGCTGCACAACCACACAGATTCCCTTGGCAGGACAAAGGAAAAGGGAAACACATGAAAGCTGGAACAAGCCTCATTCAGAGCAGGTCAGCATAAACTCATTCAAATTACCAGATTTACGTGCCAAATTTCACACGATTCTCTACTGATGGCCACAAGTGATAAATAAGGCTTCCACTACTTCTGCTAAGAAAACACTACACTTCTAAGAAGAGTGTTCTTCCACACAGTCACCTTTACTGAATGCTGGATGCATTCCTGTGCAACCTGATCTGGGTTAACCTGCTTTAGGAGGGGGGCTGGACTGGTTTCTAGGGGTCCTTTCCAATCCCTGCCATTCTGTGATTACTGCCCAAATTCTTTGTCAGTGGACTACCTCCAATACATAAAGACATGTTGCTCCTTATCCTTGATTAAACTGTATCATTCAGTTTTAAATCACAAGTAAATCTTATTCAGCTTTCATTTTTCACTTATTCTTCCTGTAGTTTCACACTTGTAAGAAACTTCTAACTGCTGTTGAAAAGTTAACTAACTGCAAATGAACACTGGATTTCATTCTAGACTCCTGTAACCTTCCTGTATGTCCACCTTTAACCTAACTTTATTACTTAACTGCATGGTTGTGACGTCAAAAAAAAAACAACCAACAACACAAAAAAGACTCCCACAACTGAATTCCTTTCATAAAGAATAAAAACATTAAAGCAAGAAGAAAGTAAAGTTACTCCTTCCTATGGAATTCCAGGAATTTCAGGAATTTCAACCTTTCAAAGGTTGTCAGACAAAAGTTGGTTTCCCACTTGTCTCCAATCTTGATGAAATCTTTTCTGCAAACAGGATAACAAGACAGTCAATCCACAATTTTTTACTGGGTATTCTCTCTTGAACTCAAAGTATGCAGGGTAAATATTATTCCCTACCCTTATGCATCTAAAATACTATATTTTGCTACATGAAATTCCTGGAAAAAAGCAGAGTATTAAGTTATCCTTTTTGCACTTGTGAGCAATAGATGCAAGAAATTTACTGTAAACGTAGCTCAAAGCATTTGTCTTCCAAGAAACACACTTAACAGCTTAGCTCAGCTTTGAACAATATCACTTTCTTACATAGTGCCTTTAGGAAGGTTCTTACAGACTTAAATCTCACAGTGCCACCCTACAGCTTGGTTTCATCTTTCAGCTACTGAATGCACTTGGTGAACGTGTTCGGTGTTCTGAAGCACTTCAGTGTCCTACCCATTATCATGACACCTTTCAAAGAATGGATAAACAATTCTTTTCAAACACACTTCCAAGAGGCCTCTGAAACTGCCAGATCATATTCCTGCTACAAGACTACATGCAAACATTTAATATGCTACCATCTGAGTAGGGGAGCTGCACAACCCCAATCACCGGCGTCAAAGATGACCACGGTTTGCTTTTAGATTGTATTGTAAACTCTGAAACTAAGTTTAGATTATGTCTTTGGCACTTTGCTCTGGCTATAGTATAAATGGAAAGGATGCCAACAAGGGGGTCAGCAAGTGGCAAAGTGGGAAGGAAAAAAGGCAGAGAGCTTTAAGGGAACGCCAGAATTGGCAAACATATCAGGGCACTTAAGACACAGTGTAATTCAGAAATTACGAGGCAGCTGAGATCTCCTAATTCCCCTCTTCCAAATTCAAGATACAACTAGACAGCAGCTGACTGAAGACACTGTAATGGTAGGAATGAAAAAAAAAATTAGACTGAATTTATGGAATATGGTCAAGAATCTGTCTGTGTTTCAGAGGTGAAACACTGTTTTCCCCTCTCGAATTCCAGAAACAAGAGGGCTGCATAGATATTAAACAGGCAGCAGAATTTCTAAGTGGACAGCATGAGGAAAACAAAACACCCTATAATCTGTTTTCTCTTTTCTTAAAAAAATTATTGCAAATGTTAATGATGGATCCAAGTTACTGCCACTATTTTGAGCACCTTTTTGCTTCTCCAAGAACACCATATCAACAGTTGTCTACAATGCCAGCAGCTAACAGGCTTTCTGTACTATTTCTTCACCAGAACTACCAAAGAAAAGCAATTGTGAATAGTCAGCCCTATGTCTGCAGGGCTTTAGTACAAACTTCATGCAAAGGCATAGCCAAGGAAGTCCTAGTTACAAGTTTCCAGCTCTTCTTAACAAGGTATTTCCTACAAGCCCATCCCTCAGGCACCAGCTCCTTACTGTGAGCTAGGTTGGCCTGGGTCTGACTCCACGTTAATCTCCCTTGTCCATAACAAGCAAAGACAGCACTCAGTTCTTCCAGGACAGGATCTAGCCTTCATTAATCTTCACGGCAGACAGTGACAACAGACCTTTTATGGAAAGATACCGTCTCTGGCTAATCACTCCCCAAAGCAGGCAGGAACATTAAAAATCCTCATCCCCGAAAACAGCAGCTCTTTTGGAGCTTAAAACCGCACCTTTCTGATGCCACTGCCAAGCACGACACACTCTCCCTAAAAGACAGCTGCCCTCCCTCCTCCATTGCCAGTCCCTGGACTCACGACGTGAACTGCATTTTACAAACAAGAAACAAAACCAAAAAGAGAACATATCTACAAACAGATCACCTTTCCCTCGGAATGCCAGTCCTCCCCAGAGACGCAGAGACAGACAGACAGACGGACGTAACAACAGAGAACTGTAAGCCCTGGCTCCCAATTCTGCTCAATGCTGAAGGCACACGGGCTGGCCACGCTGCCTAGTTAGCCAGCCTGCTGCTGCTGCTGTACAAATATAGAAAGCAGAAAGTGGAACAACCGTTTCAGCAGGAGAGATTCTGCTCAGCTCTCAGAGAGGGAGGAGCAGGGAGCTGAACCAGCCAAACTGCTTTACCCATACATGGTCTCTGAAAGAGACCATTGCTAAGACAAGTTACTTTACACACACACACACACCCCGTTCACTCACACTCTGCAGGGGAAAAAGAGAACCGAAGTGTCCAAACTTGAAATGAGTTCCAAGTCCATTTTACATGAACCCACCTTAGTAATAGAGAAATGTCCAAGACACTTCATCCAACAGAACTCAGGCACAAGGACAAGAACTCAAGACACAAGGACAAGAATGTCCCTTCCAGGTAATCTCCATATCCTCCACCACTTCAACAATTACTGAGGTGGCCAGGTTTTCCTTGTTGCTTTTGGATGCACACATCCACATACTAAGTTCTTGGTTTGACCTCCCTGCACCCTCCTCCCCAAAATATATAAATCTTTTTAAACATTTCTCCATTTTTAAGTGTTTTCCTAAACCAGAAAGCATGACCTTTCTCCCCTTGGTTGCACTGTATCAGGAATGCAGTAACCAATTCAGAACTCAGAGAAGTCCACTAGTCAGGTGGTTCTGTTAATGTGACTTGCAAGTTGATACACAAGTGCTGGTATTTAAACCAGCAATCTTGGTATTTTTCAAATTTCTCCTGACTGAGATAATGCTTTAGGTTCTCTGCAAATTCAGGAAGAACCCAGCATACTCCAAACGAGCTGTATGCCTAAGCATATCCTTCATTATTTTCCTCATAAAAAAGGATCAAGAATATATGTCCCAGCCCTGCTCCCCTCAAAGCAGTCATGAAATCCTATTAAACAGAGTCTTGGACTAAATGAAAAAATACTTTAAAACCTAAAACACACTGTAAAACAAGTTCTGCATCATCACAGCTTCCACATTGCAAAATACAGACAGTCAGACTCTTCATAGTGATCAAATTCTGGTATTGAATGCACAATCCAAAGTGTCATATGGGTGGCTTTACACCAAAAATATAAGAACACTCTCACCTTTTCCTAAGTCACCAAGTTTGTTGATCACAGATTTCTGAGCCGTTAAAATTGCTTTAGAGAAGTAAATACACAACCCCTTTTATCCCCAAAGACTTTGCATATTGATCATTGCCAACGGTAACAGCACTTCCAATGCCACGTATGACTGTGCAAGGAATCTTTACTGTTTTGCTCATCAATTGTGGAAGACGTTGTACATAACACAACGACAAGCACGACCAAAAAACATCCCCAGAAGAAATACAATTCTCTGAGAAGTTGAGCTGTCATTCAGATGTATGTTTTTGAACTGAGATGTTTAAATGGAAACCGAGAATTTTTGGAAGGCAAATAACAAATGGGCACAGGTGAGACGACAAAAAGATTTTGAGGTACTGCTGTGCTTAGGGATCTCAAGTTAAAAATAAGAGAAGAATTACACTGTGTTGTACCTATAGGAAATGCAAGATCTAGAGCTGACATTCAAAAATATATTGGTCTTTCATTGGTCTTTTTTATTGTCTTCTGAAGAATCGTTTATCAAAGCTCTACTACGTAAGATTTCACAGAGATATTAAGATGTCTGATGTCCATCCTGCAAGTCTCTACACAGAGTAAATGAAGCAAGATGCTAGTGGTTTTGTACGTAGACTTGGACATTGCTAAATACTTCATTCAAATTACAGACTTGCTAAATAATCAACTCCTCTGCTTTGAAAAACCCCTGACATGAATGTTCCCTGTCTGAAAGATTTCTGGATAGCATGCCTGTGTTGGAATATCTTCTGCACTGCATAGTTTGAGACAAAATAGCACAGAATATTCTGGATCCAGTGAAAACCTGAAGTCTAAATGATGAAGAACAGTAGTTTTACTTTGACATGTGAAATAGTGAAATCTAGTGGATATGCAGCTGTTTCTGAGAAAGATGCAGTACCAAACAGCCTGCAGGTAGAAGTGAAAGCTACCAGAAAGAACAAGTTTTGATGGAGGTGAAAAAAAAGCAGTCAAGGTCCTGACAAACTCTAGTTAGTTTCAAGTAAAAACAAGGCAAGACACCACAAAACTTCACTTGAGTTATTATAGGGATAGGCAGAGAATTCAGTTCTGAGAGAAGACACAGCATGCAACCACTAAAAAACCCCATGGTCTGCAAAGGAAAACCTGCCAGACACCACAGCAGCCTGTCACTAGAAACTCAGACACTCATCATCCTATCCACATACTCATTCAAGATCACCTTGAGGTGTGCTGCTGAAAAGGACAAAGAATCCAAAGTGTCTGCTCCTGTGCACGCACTTCAGCAATACCTAAGAGATAAGCAATACTCCAAGAGATATTTACAAGCAATTTTAATTAAATCAATGTGAAAATCCCAGAAAGATACAATGTCAAGCCCAGATCATAACATCCTAGTCCACCTGGAACTTCACCACCACAGGCCAAGCCATTAAATCAGTTATAACTTGACTGCAAATCAGCACCACGTATTATGAAAAGCTGGTCTGTTCAGCTATCTAGTTGCTCAATGTTCATCCTGACTTCCAGTTAGCCACAAGGCCTTTTCTTTCAAAACACACAGAGCTAAGGTGGATGGAAGTTTCACGCTCCTCAAGATGTCAGAAAGAATAGTTTGTTTACCTGGGATGATGACTATGCCATGCTACATGGCTGTCAAGCCTGCTCTATCACAGTTTAAACTTGTGAGCTATTCATTGTTACAGCAAAGCTTTTGCAGGCTTATTTGCACTGAAGCTTTAAAGCACTTCATATTTTCTTTCTTGCTTTATCCAAACCTCCCACTTTTACCTAATGAATATTTAGGCTTTACAGACCTGAATCTCACATCAGGTGCAAACAAAGCGATGCTGGGTTGACATTTGGGAAATCTCCTCTTCCAAGTGCGAATGCTAAAGCTTTCTCTTTTCACTTATGACACAAACATGAAGTGTCTTGGCAAGACAATCTATAATTGGTGTAGAGGGCAACAGGAGAGAAGGTGATATCTTGCTTTTTTTTGTATAACACAAGCATCTCTAATGACTGGAAGAAGGGCAATTATCCACCTGTTACTTTTTTTCCAGTCAAGATAACCTCTCTTGCCTCAAGAAATTTTGTAACAGGATCACAACTCGAGATACTGTGTTGTGATATTTCAAGAGAAATACCCATTAGAGAGCATAGGTAACTTTTCTCAGTTTACAACTCCAATTCTAATAAACCCTAAAGTATTTTACTATGCTGTGATTTATACTTCTTTTTCCCTGCCAAGTAAACATCAATGGATAAAAACGATACTCTCTTGCCTGAAGGCAGTTACCAAGGCAATGAATAACTGCACATAGCCTTGGGGAACGGTAAACTAAAGAGCAAGAAGCAAAAATGTTTTATTTCAATGTAGGCATATGCAGTAAGGCCATTCACGGTAAGATTGAGAAATAAGAAAGCAGAATGGACTATTGCTGCTGTTTCTGTAGCAGAACTCACATTATGACTTGGGAAACTGGACTGCCTCACAGACACACCACAGAACAACAGCCTGTTTCAACAGCCAGAACAGCTGGTTCTTCTCAGATACCACAGATGGAGACCAAGAATCAGGAAAACTCAAAAACAAGGAGAATTTGTATTGCTTCCCATCTTGCCTAAAAAAAAAAAAAAAGGGCACTAATGAAAAAAAATTACAGCAAGCTCTCTGAAGAGATTTGTGTCAGAAGACCCAGGAAACAAACAGATGACATTAAGAAACATAGTCACTGATGATCAACAACCACACTTCAGAAGAAGTTGCAAGACATAGTTAAAAAACAACCTGCTCATAACGAAGTTTCTTACTAAGCTCAGTTAGAGACTGGATTATATGCAGAATTTTACCTAACCCAGTGTGAGTCTCAGCATTTAAGACCCACATACACATCTACCTTCCATGAACTTCAACTAATTCAGCATAATGTTGTTTGCTGCAAGTTCAAAAGTTATGCAATATTATAAATACTTATGTCTTTATAATCTGTTCCATCTAATGATTCTTCAACTGAAGTAAAGGTTTGTAAGCCATATACTTTCAAAACAACACTACCTGACACATAAATCTTTGTGGTTTAGTGTTCATGATTTTACAGCTGTCACTTTTCAACCTCCTACTTTCCCACACACACTTGTTCCTCTTTCTTCTTTTGCATGTAAACACAATTTCTTAAGCTTATTTTGCTTCATAAACAAAAAAAAGAGAAACAAATACATAAGGGTAAGCCAAGAACTAAGGAGGCTGGATCTAGAAGTGACTTTTCTTTAATGTATCATCAGAAACTGACAAGGAAAACCACAGCCACCCAAGAGTGAGCATTCACAAAGGGTGAACAAGCTCCACAAAGCAACACCTACTTTCCCAGAATAAAGATCAGCAATAATCCTGAAAGTGAGCAGAAAGAAAACTGTAAACACCTTGGAAACAGAACAATTTACACTTTCATCTTTTAAACCCGTGCTTAGGGATTTCCCTGGTATCTGCAGCCATGTCTGTCCCTGAGCAGATGTAAGGACTGTGCTTCCGCCCTGGGGACTCTTCCTCAGTGGGAAGGCAACTGAACATATTAAGTTGCAGAATGCGAGCTGCACCCACCTTAACATTTCCTATCTGAGTGTAAAGACGTAAGCAGTATTTTTAAACATCTCCCACAGCAGCAGTAGTTCCAACAAAGCAGCCTCTTAAAGACTTGGGTCTAGAAACAACTCTAGGGAGCACTCTACCTCACATCATGCAGAGCTCCCAAGAACATAGGTGAGGGAAAAGTAAAAATATGTGATGGGTTTATTATGGATAAGCAATGCTAAATCAATGCAATATAGTCTATCTATATAAAAGCAACAGAGGCTGTAAAACACACCAGGAGACAATGAAGCAATTATTGTGATCACTAGTACAAAGAGGAAGACTGGAAGGACAGAAAAAGAGACACACACACAGAAACCCACCCCAAACCACGACAACTCAGTGTCCAAGCTCCTGTGGAGCAGAAGCAAAGCGTACTTCGTGATACAAATCCCCACCAACTATTCTTCTACGTCAAGTGAGCTCCCGGTGAAACACGCCGAGCGGTACATGTGAGAAAGCTACAACATTTGAAAAATGCTCCCCGGCAACTTCTGGCAGAAGAGAATGCCTGTGCCTTAAAGGTGAAAACGTCTGGGCAAGGATTCCTCAGGAACTTAAAGGACTGACGCTCCTGCCCTTCATTACCATGCCGCCTCTCCACTTCTCACCCGTAACCGGTTCTAAGAAATCTCACGCCGTTATCGACTTTTATTGCTGCTTCACGCGTTTCGCATTCGTTTTACATTCAGCCTCTCCTCGTTTCCAGGTCTCTCTTCTTACTCCAGCCCAGAAGCGTCCGTCACGTCTTCTCACAGCCTGAGACTACGAATCCTCGCCCCGTGCCGCTCTCCAATTCCCCTGCCCTGCCTTTTTCCTTCTACCCTCTACGTCCGACCAAAAGCCAGATGCCCACCGCTCCCCCAAGGACACGGAACGGCGCCCCGGGCCGTGCGCTGCAGCCCCGCAGGCTGGCGGCGGCCGCGCTGGTAGAGCCGCCCCGGGCCCGCCGCAGCCCCCCCCCGCCGCTGGCGNGCGGCAGCGAGGCGCCCGCCGCAGGGGCTGCCGCTGCCGCTGCCGCTGCCGCCGCGGCCCGGCACGAGTGGGCTCAGCGCGGGACCCGGGGGGAACGGGCGGCAGGAGGACAGCCGTTACCTGCGCGAGCCGGACCGCGCTCCCGCCGAGTTCGGCCCCGCTCCGCTCCTCTCCTCTCGGCTCCGCGCCGTCCCCGCGCGGCCCGGCCCGAGCTCCTCCTGGCGGCCGCCGCCCTCACCTGCCCGCGCCGATCCGCCCGCGCGCCGCTCTCCTCCCTGCGCCGCCTCCGCAAGATGGCGGCGCTTCCGGGAGAAACCACAGCTCGCCCGAGCTGGAGGGCCCGCGGCCGCGCCCCGCCCCGCCCCGCCCCGCNGCCATGGGGGTGGCGGCGGCGCTGGGCGGCGGCGCGGCGCGGCTGCTGTTCTACCCCACGCTGCTGTACACGGCGCTGCGGGCGCGGCTGCCCGGCTCCCGCCGGCCCTGGTTCCACCGCATCGACGACACCGTGCTGCTGGGCGCGCTGCCGCTGCGGGCGCGGAGCCGCGGGGTGAGGCGGGCGCCCAGGGCCGGGCCGGGGCGGGGCGGCGGTGCCTGCCGGTGCGTGACGCTGTCTGTGCCCGCAGCTGGTGGCGGAGCAGAACGTGCGCGCCGTGGTCACTCTCAACGAGGAGTACGAGACCCGCTTCCTCTGCTGCTCCGCTCAGGTGAGCCCCCGGGACGGGTCTGTGCCCGGCGCGGCGCGGGTGAGGCTTCGGCCGCCTCCTGCCGCCGGCCCGGCAGCCACAGCCCGGTCTCTGCACGGCAAACACGGGGCTCCTTCCCATCCAAGCCGGCTTTTTAACCTCTGCCACAAACCAGCGAAACCCCCGAGGCTGCGAGTCAAGTGGTAAAGAGGAGAGGGGAGCGCCAAACCCACGTTAGATGTGGGGTGAGATCCCAGCTCCTTCCCCTTTAGCCGAACTCCCATCTGTTTCCTTTTCCCTTCTTTCTGACAGCCAGTACTAAAGCGTTCGTAAATCTGACCTAAAGGTTCAGAGTATGCTTAAGGACCCCACTGGATTTCCCAACTGTCTCGGCAGGTCCCGTGTTTTCCTTCTGGAGAAACACACCCCCTCACACACAAAGCAGTTCACCGGTGCAATCTGCTGTGTCCGTTTCAGGAATGGGAGGCAATGGGAGTGGAGCAACTGCGTCTCAGCACTGTGGATCTAACAGGGGTCCCCACCTTGGAAAACCTCCACAAAGGGGTGGAATTCATCCTGAAACACCGAGCCTGTGGTAACAGTGTCTACGTGCACTGCAAGGCAGGACGCTCCCGCAGTGCCACCATGGTGGCAGCCTATTTAATTCAAGTAAGAAGGATTCTAAACTACATGGGGTTTGTTTTCACACAGCCTGGGTAAACAGAATCATCATAGAATCATCATGGAATGGTGGGGGTTGGAAGGGACCGGTAGACATCATCTAGTCCAACCCCCCTGCAGAAGCAGGTTCACCTAGATCAGGTGGCATAGGAACATGTCCAGGCAGGTGTTGAAGACCTCCAAGGAAGGAGACTCCACAACCCCTCTTACAGTTTGCTCGAGGAGCCTGAGCATGTACAGGTACATTAATATTCCGTGATTTTTACAGAGTTTAGACTGGAGACCCATTTTGAGAGATGGCCCCAAACTTACACTGCTGTTTCGTAGAATGTGGCAAGCGCAGGGTATAAGAACAAGTGGAACTGTATGTTTTCTGAACTGTGGTCTGAGCTCTGATAATGTAGTTTATCTTTGCAAACCTTCTCCATTTATGCTCATGATACTGTCAAGATATCATCATAATGCTTCCTGGCAAAGACATTCTCACAGGAACAAAGAAACTGTTGTTGCAACAAAGCTTTGAAACACATGGTCTGACAGTATCTGCTGCTGGTTCTGGCAGCTTGGTCAGACTTCAGGAGGCTGCTCGGTTTTCTGGGCCGTTCTCACTGTAAGGTCTCAACAGGTTTTTCAATGATTCTTCCAATCTTAATTTTTCCTAAGGAGGAACAGATTGAGGTGGGAGTAAGAAGCCACTCGGGAGGGGAAGTTTGCTGTGCATCCTTTTTTGTTGTTTAGATTTTTCTCCTTGCTTAACTGAAAAATATACCATTGAGGATTGAGAGAAGTGACTTTGTTTTTCTGAGTTCCTCTGCAGCCCCAGCTGGCTAAGCCAGCACTAAGAACAAAATCCCACCTGTGGATTCTTTTGTTGGAAATTTTTCTCACTAGGTGCTGACGTGCAATGGGAATACTAGCAGTTGTAAAAAGCTTTAAAAAGCAAGCTGCACTTTTGCTCTGCTCTGGTGGGACTAAGGCAGGAAACTAGTGCCAACGTGATGGAAGCATGAGACAGAGAAGGGAGGTCCTAGGCAGCAACCATCCCTCTTTCACTGGGACTCATTTCATGAACTCGTGTTGACATTCAGGCCCCTCTGAAGGGAACGTGAAGTGAACAGAAGGAGCAAAGCAGCAAAGTTTTCTAATAGCTCTCCTGTTGCCTGTAGCCTCTGTGAAAGCTCCATTAACTGGTGCAGGGATGGAATGGATTTTCGTTTCTGCCTTTTTCAGCTGCATCACTGGAGCCCTCAGGAAGCGATAGAGGCTATTGCCAAGATCCGTCCCCACATCCTCGTCCGGCACAAGCAAGTCCAGGTCCTGGAGACGTTTCACAGGAATGTGATTGCTGGGACAACTGCATAGTGGTGGCAAGAACTATCCAAATGTCTGTCTCAGCTGCTTTTAGAAATCCCTGTGTTCTAGTGACCTCGTGAAAGGCTGAAGTGTTCTACTTCTTGACAATCAATAAAGAAATGTTCACATAAATGACAGTAAAAGGGAGGTTGGGCTGTTTGAATTAAAGCTTTCTTTTCCTATGGCTTTTGTCTCTCTTGGAGCCTCATAGGTCTCCTCTCCCACACTCTGCCTGACTGAAATCCACAGGGAGTTCTATAATACTTGCAGCAAAGGGAAAGAAAACCTTGTCTCACCAAAGACTTTATTCAGATTCTTACCCAAAGGGTTACAGTGCCAACAGAGAGGGGTAGGTAGGAGGAAGTGGTCTTAATTCCATCTTTCACCAACACTATGTTATGATTACAGGTGGGGATTCCCTGTAAAGGAAGCCAATGCTCATGAAAACAATCTCCCTCATTATTTTAGGTGACGACAAGAGTAGTAAGCAAGTTCTCAGTTTGATACCACTCCTCTGGAACAAGTGCTGGATAATGCAGCCTACCTAGTAAAGGTCTTGAGGTCAGCTCTGGAATCTGTCTGCTGTCAATGTTTCTGCCAGTCTCCGTCCTGCAACAGGGAGAAGGGAACGTTTAAAGAGGGACATCCCTCGAGGACACGGCAGCAACACGCAGCCTCACAGTTAAACTGGCATTCTGCTGTCCCTGTGTCGTAGGGTTTGTTACTGACAGGTTGGTTCCAGGCTAAAGAGCCATTTGCTGTAGTTTGGGCCTCAAACGCGAGCAGCTTATCATCAAGGGATCAAAGTAATAGCATTTAGCCCATCTGAAATCTAAGATGCAGCAGTTCAACTCCAATAGTGCTACAGCCAGAAAGCCTGTTCTTCCTCTGCACGGGTAAGAGGATGGATGGGGGTCTTCACTGGATGTGAGCTGGTAGTACCGGGGACTGGTGCTGAGCGCGGTGGGTGCCTGTGAGCTGCCGCCCTTTCTTTCACCAGGCCCGTTAATTCCTGCTTAGGCCAGGACAAACTGCAGGTTAGTGAGCAGCACTTTGATGCCGCTCGTGACCGTTACGACCGAGGTGGCTGGGTTCAGTTTGAAAGTGTTGGCGTCGCCCTTTTTGTAGCGGTCGCGAAAGACGTAGATGCTGCCGTTACAGCTGGCGATCTTCCAGAGGGACGGCACGGAGCTCCAGGCGTCCGGCAGGCACAGCCTGGTGAAGCTGTCCAGCAGAGGGTTGTAGCACAGCAGCGAGTCCCCCTCGGCGACGATGAACACCACGTCCTTGTGGACAGCGGCGTGCATGCGCCCGGCAAAGGGCAGGACGTACGGCTTCACGTGGCATTTCTCTGTGTTGGTATCGTAGCACTGAATCAACCGAGAGGGCTTGGTGAAGAAGTCCAAATCGTTTTCCTCCCCACCCAGCAGGTAAATGACACCGTTAAGGTTCACACCCGCAGCACCAGAGACCGCCACTTCCAACTGGCTGGTCTCTGTCCAGACATTGTCTCGTACTCTGTAATATATGACGGCGTTGGAGAGAGTGTCCTGGAGAGTTTTCCCTCCCAGGGAATATATGGCATCCCTGCTGGGCACGGAGACGAGGGTGTGCTGGAGCCGGTCACGGGGCAGAGGGGCACACCACTCCCAGTCTATAGTCGCGTTGTTGCATTTCCACATGCGCCGTGGAATGGAGCCACCGACGACGTAGAGGTCGCTGCCGTGCTTGCAGGCTGCCGTGATCTGGTGACACAGGCTGTTCTGGCCGCTCACGCTGATGGAGTCGTCATCAGCACAGTGCAGGGAGACGGCGAGTGAATGCGTACGTGATGACTCCTTTCCAATCAGGTAGATGTGAACGTTTTCTCCGATCACCTGAGAGAAAGGAGGAGAGTGTCAGCAGAATTGGACCTATTTACACAAAAATCAGTGATGCCCAAGACCCAGTTTTTCAGCTTAGGACCCACCTGTGGGCCTGAGGTGTGTGACCTGCTTCCCAAGTCCTGCCCAGCCTGCGGTATTCAGGATTCAGAGCCTGTAGTGGTTTTGCCTGGGACAAGTTTTGGTAGCAGAGGGTGCTACAGGGGTGGTTCCTTTAAACAAAGAGTTGCCAGAAGCCTCCTCTGTAGCTGACAGGGCTAATGCCAGTCAATTCTAAGATGGGCCCAGGCCTGTCTAATTAGTGATTGAGGTAACTCCTCTGCGATTAATGTATTTGAGACGGGGAAGAAGTTGCTGCACAGTTGCTAAACTGCAACAGCTTCAGGGAGTGAGAATGTGAGAACAACCCCACAGACACCAAGGTCAGTGCAGAAGGTGGATGAGGAGGGTGCTTAGGCCCTGGAAGGAAGATTCCCATGACCTGTGGTGCAGCCCATGGAGAGGCAGCTGTGCCCCTGCAGTCCGTGGAGGAGCACCAAGGAGCAGAGACCCACTCAGCCCGTGGAGGACCCCACGCCAGAACGGGTGGATGCCTGAAGGAGGCTGTGACTCCAGGGGAAACCCACACTGGAGCAAGTTCCTGGCAGGACCTGGGAGCCTGTGGAGAGAGGAGCCCCTGCCAGAGCAGGTTTGCTGTCAGGACTTGTGATCCTGTGAGGGACCCACACTGGAGCAGTCAGTACCTGAAGGACTGTTCTCTCCATGGATGACCCACACTGGGGCAGGGTGTGAGGAGCTGCTCCTGTGGGAGGCCTCATGCTGGAGCAGTTTGTGAGGAGCTGCAGCCCATGGGAAGGACTCCCACTGGAGAAGTTTGTGAGAGCCCCCACACTGTAGCTGTGAGAAGTGTGAGGAGGCCTCCTCCTGAGAAGATGCAGCGGCAAAGTCCATCTGTAACGAATTGACCACAACCCCCCTCCCCTGTGCTGCTGAGGGGAGGAAGGAGAGTCCTGGGAAGAGGGAGGGGTGGAGGAGGTGTTTTAAGATTCTATTTCTCATCTCCCTGCTCTCTTCTGATTGTTCATTAATAAATAAAACCTTTTTTCCCCCAAGTTGAGTCTGTTTTGCCCATGATTGCAATTGCTGAGTGATCTCCCTGTCCTTGACTCGTGAATCTCTTGTTATATTTCTCTCTCCCCTGTCCAGTTGAGGAGGGGGAGTGACAGAACGACTTGGTGGGCATCTGGCACCCAGCCAGGGCTAAACCACCCCAGAGCTCCAAAGCTTTTTCAAGATACCAGTCATACCTGACATTGTGAAACAGCAACAGACTTCACTGGAACCCAAGTGTGTGCGGTTTATGTAAGGGCTGGTTACATCACTGATGGAGTGGAGTTATTAGGAGGGGAATGCCAACTTCAGATTTCTGAATGATCTCATCGGTAACACAGCATCTGCTGAAATGTCTGTGGCATTGCTCCAGTCGCTACTGAAAGCAGCCTCAGGTTAAACTGAAAAAGCTGTCAGTGAGGTTGCTATTTGTGACAATGAAAGCATTCCTCACACAAGCACCACGCATTTCAAGGGCATCGAGCTTCTGTGACTTTCAGGTCACACCTGGGAGCTTTGGGAAGTACAAAAGCAGCAAGTGCTACAGTAACCCCGGAATAGAAGGTCTTTATATACCTTCAGGCTGGATCTAAGCGTCTCTGAAAAGCCCGCTCGCTCCTCCTTGTTGAAGTTGATCCAAGTTTCTATGGCAACCGTTGGATTCTGAGAACACGGAACGCCATCTGTGGTTTGGGGACAGAAAGGCATTTATGAGGTCTAGACAAAGGTGAACGTACTAGGGAACATCCTTTTCCTCCCACTCCTTCCCCATCCTCCCAAAAATCCTACTTCCTAGAGAGAGAAATAAAGATGCTGAGGTTTATAGATATTGGCAGGTGTGATCAAGCACTGCCAGCCAGGCATCTACATGAAATCACTTTGGATAAACATCAGAAGACAGAGCTGCCAGATCTTAAGCACTCTGGATGAGTTTCAACAAAGGAACCTACGTCCAAGAGAAAAAGGGCATAAAAAAGAACCTACATTCTTTGTGACAATGAAAAATACTGTCTGATTTAAGCATTTAGGCAAAAAGACCCTCTTGTTTGAGCACTCAGCAGCTGCCTGCTGTTTTGGCTGGTCCCAGAAACCCATGTGACAAAAGCCATCTGCAGAAATGTTCCTTCTCTGAGCACTGTCAGACAGCTGACCCTCAAGACTGAACATTTGGCTGTCGCTGCAATCCTCTTAACACTTGGAAATCCCCAACGAGCTACTGTAGCTTTCCTTAGCAGTGTGACAGCAGGAAACACTCAACAGACTGCATCAGATTTCAGTTTGTTTCCAGACCTAACTGGACATTTTGGTTATGTATCATCATCATTAGTAAATTACCTACAAGATTTTAGGCATTTACTTGCAGTTTGAAAGCCAGTAATTTCACTTGTGTTCATTGAGAGGCTTCCCTGTGGAGCCTCTCTGCTTTTACACTCTGCTTTCGTGAGAAACCAGGCATTCAGTGATGCTGAAGGCATCAAGACAAATCCCAACACTTTTCTGGGATAAAAGCAGGTATTTCAACTCTGTTTCATGGTAAAAGACATTTCCATAAGCTATCCCTCACACGTAGTGGTTGAATGGAAAAGCATTGGTTTTGAAATGGGTCCCAGAATGCCACAAAAGGTAAGCTTAATAAATTACTACTTCATGAAATTAATTTTAATCCTTGCCACTAACAGCTTCCTCTGTTTCATTCTCCATTAACTAAAAGATGCAGGAATAATAAAGGGAAAGGATTTTCCCTACCAGCAGTAGGAGAGTATTTCAGACTTTAATCCATTTTATGAGCTGGGTTTTGGCACAAATACTGAGTAAAGTGGTTCTATATCTGGAAATAGCTGATACTTGGGCGGGGGGGGGAGGGGAAAGGTTTTATTGAGCAACTACTGCAATTTATGGTCAAAACACTAAAGGCCATAGTCTTAAAGCTATGGTTACTATCTGGAATCCCTGGGAAGTTAAGGGTAGTTGACTCCTATATCTACATTTCATGATTTTAAGAATTTAGTTTAATGAACCCACAACTTAACTTAAAGCTTCAGATGAATAGTGTCCTGGGTTCAGCTGGGATAGACTCATTTTCTCCCTAGTAGCTGGCACAGGGCTGTGGTTTGGATTTAGTGTGAGAGCAACGTTGATAACGTGATGTTTTAGTTGTGGCCAGGTGGTGCATACTCTACGTGAAGGACATTTTAGTTCCCCCATTCCCTGCCAGTGAGGAGGTGCACAAGGAGGTGGGAAGGAGCACGGCCAGGACAGCTGACCTGAACCAGCCAAAGGGCTATTCCATATCACTGAATGCCATTCCCAGTATATAAACTGGGAGGAGTTGGTGGAGAGGGGCCAAGAGCTGCTAAGCAACTGCTTTGGGCATCCCTTGTGTTCTCTTGGGTTTTGTTTCTCTCTCTTTTTGTTATATTCCTTCCCATTGTATTCTTGTGTTTTTATTGTTGTTATTTTTACTTCATTTCACACTGCTCTTAGCCCATTAGTTTAGTTGTTGTTTTCTCCTCTGCACCTCAGCAGGAGGCAGGGGAGGGAGGGAGCACCTGCCTGCTGCTTTAATTGCTGGCTGGGCTTCAACAACACCACAGTTATCAAAACTGCTCTAATGTTATCATATGTTTTTTGAGCCAGCAGTGAGTTTTGGATTGGGAATTTCTTTAGATGCAACAGAGACAATACAGTGCAGTTATCTGTAAAGACTCTCATACGCAAAGCACCCACTTTAAAGGCTATTTTAAGTCTTAGGGACAGATTTGTCAGCATTCCAAAGAAGCCAGTCACGGCAGGTTTATTATTGTAACAGCATTTAAGACACATGACACACACTACAGTTATTTACTCCTGTACAAAAAGCAAGAAAGGGACAATCTCTCTGGTCCCAAGTATTTCTCTCTTATGGTTCATTCTGGGGGCATGAAGAAGAGTGTAGCCAACAGGTCAAGGGAGGTTGACCCTCTCCTCTGCCCTGGTGAGGCCTCATCTGGAGTCCTGTGTCCAGTTCTGGGCTCCCCAGCTCAAGAGGGACAGGGAACTGCTGGAGAGAGGCCAGAGCAGGGCTACAAAGATGTTGAGGGGACTGGAACATCTTCCTTATGAGGAAAGGCTGCAGGAACTGGGGCTGTTTAGTCTGGAGGAGACTGCAAGGGGATCTCATTAATATTTACAAATATTTAAATGGTGGATGTCAGGAGGTTGTTGCAGCACTTTTAGCTGTTGGATCCCGTGGCAAGACAAGAGGTAAAAGAAAGAAACTGGAACACAAATAGTTCTATTTAAACATAAGAAAACACTATTTAACTGCTGAGGTGAGGGAGCCCTGGCACAGGCTGCCCAGGGAGGGTGTGGAGGCTCCTTCCTTGGAGGTCTTCAAAACCTGCCTGGACATGTTTCTGTGTGACCTAGGTCTGCTTTGGCAGGGGGGTTGAACTATTTGATCTCTAAAGGTCCCTTTCAACCTCTACCATTCTATGATTCTAAGGTATTTGAATGTATGAACTTCTACATGCTTGCTTCTTCTTGCAATGATACCTAAGGGCACAAAAAATGGAATTGTGACAGCAGCAGCATGGACAGGTTTTCAAGTACTGGCCACACCTACTAGGGCAGCACGGAATCTTTAAGGACTGGCGGCAGCTGGATGAAGTTGTAGACGTGTCGACACATCCTTCATAACACTGAGTCACTGCACCCATTACTGTGGAAGGCTATTACCTTTACAAGAAGGGTAATTACTGCATTACCTAAGACATTACAATGCCTCTGTTTCACTCAGCTGAGTGCCTATCCTAAATAATCCTAAAAATTATATATAATTGTTAATAACACTGACATAGTCTAAAAATATGGCTTGAGTGGTTGCATTACTATGTTAAATCATTATGAACTAATGAGAAGGGGAGGAAAAAAAAGACTTCCATAAGATGTCCCCTTCTGGTAAGGCTTCTTTGTTTCCCTTTTAATGCAAACAAAAATACCACAGATTGTTCCAAGTTACTAAGCTGTGCTTAAAAAACCTGTAACACGTCTGACTGGGAATTACAGTAACAATTACCAGTTGGGCTTTTTTCTTATTAAGTTATCCAGAATGTTTTGCTTTGCTTAGCTCAGCCTCTGAATAGCCAGTGATTATGAAAGCTTGGATCTTTCCATCTGTTTTGTTCAATCCCTGATAAGCCTCTCAAAGTCTGTTTCTACGTCCCCATCCTGGCTAGCCTAAGGAACTCCTTACCTGTAAGGATGTCTGTCAGGAGGCGGAGAGGCAAGTGTAGGAACTCCTCTGTGTCTTGCAGTTGAGACAAATGTGACTTGGCACAGTGTTTGGCAGCTGTGTAGAGCTCCATGTCACTGTGCTGATCTGCCAACCACATGACCTGCAGACAGTTCCTAACCTGCACCGTACGGGCCAGAAAACGGGAGCACTCTTCAAAAAGGGCAGTCAGCTGATACATGTCTGCCACTTCATAGGTTTCCTGCAACTCTTCTGCCCTCAGCTTTACAGTCCCATGGTAAATATAGTCCACGAGGAGCTGAAAGACACTCTCGCTAACGTCCTGCAGTTCAATCACCCGGTTGTGAGCCTCCTTGAGGTTGGAGGTGAACATGGAACGAAAGAAACAGCTCTGAGCCGAGAGGACCAAACGGTGCAGCTGGAATTCTTTGCCTTCCACTGATATTGTAACATCAGCAAAGAGCTCATCTTCCAAACACAGTTTCATAATGCCCTGGGCCACGCGGCCCGAGTGGGAGCGGTCGGTGAAGGTGTAGTTCACAAAGTAGTTTTCCTCTGTAGAGGAGCCTCCGGTCTCTTCTGATGAGTCCATGGTGCCACACTGATCAGACCTCCAGCAATCTGTAAAATGACAACCATCAGATAGCTTTCTCTCTCCACTAACAAGATTATGCAGTAGTTAAAGGTACAGGAAACAAAAACCCAACACGTATTGGTGAGAGGCCAGCACGTTTTGGACTGAAGTGGCACAGCCAGAAACTCCTGCTGCAGCTTCAGGATCTCAAACACCACGTGAGAAGTTGGCATAACTGAAGTTATAATATAGACCAAACTTGCAGTACAGTGAGCATCACATCCCAGCAGAACTGAGAGGCGTGCTTGTCCTTCCACCACTCATTTCACTGACACAAAGAAATGCAGCAACAGCTTTGGAAGTGGAAAGGCCAGTAACCCCCTCCTTGGGAACTCACAAAGCCAAAAGAACATCTGGGCAGCACCATAACTGGGCTGGATAGAAAAAAGTATCACACTAGCAGAGGACAGGCAGCTGTTTCTATCCTCAGGAGGAGTTAATTACCATCACAGAATCACAGAATGGCAGGGTTGGATGGGACCTTTAGAGATCATCCAGTCCAACCCCCCTGCTAAAGCAGGTTCACCTAGATCAGGTCACACAGGAACGTGTCCAGGTGGGTCTTGAAGACTTACAGAGAAGGAGCCTCCACACCCTCCCTGGGCAGCCTGTGCCAGGGCTCCCTCACCTCAGCAGTAAAATAGTTTTTCCTTATGTTTAA
>WBNH01010716.1:0-126205 GCA_013401255.1 Urocolius indicus
CTCAGCGGGCCGCGCGCGCCACCTCGCGGCGAGACGCGGGAGCGACGAGGGCCGCCCGGCGCCGGCCGTGCCACAGCGGGCACCCGCGGGCTCGACCCCACCGCCGGCCCCTCCCGGGACAAAGGTTCCTAACTGAGAACCGCTGCTTAAACGCATGGCCCCAACGGCAGGGGAAAAGGATTCCCCCTACCCAGCACAAAGTGAAGCCACAGCACAGGCACTAAGCCCTACCCCACCCCCCAACCATTTCTTCTGCCAGCCTTAAAATCACGTTTTCCTAGGAGCATTTTGCTTTAAAAAGCCCGTGGTGTAGCCTCGAGGGCACAGCTCAGATGCACTAGATTTGGCGTCTATTTTTTAATCACTGGGAAATTAAAGGGTGCAGCTGAAAATATAGCTCTGAGGGGCTCAGAATTTCTTCGTGCCCTATTTACAAGGTATTTAAATGACTCGAGGTTAGAAACATTCAATTTTATATAATGCAGAGCAGAGTTTCTGACACAGCGTGTGTCACAAAAACATCCCTGAGGATGGAGCTGTGAGAGACTGATCACGGAAGCCTGCAGTTAAAGAGACTCATCTTAGGTCTTCTGGATGCTTCCTCACTACAGTAGATGCTCTCCCTCACACTAGGCTGCTTTAAAATACTCTTAAACCAAAACTTTACAGGACAGATGATCAAGACAACAGTTACACGAGACAAACCCAGCCAGCCATTCTCAGTTTGTTCATTGTTCTTCCTCCTCCAAGTAGGGAACAGGACCTACTTGACAACTAACCATCAGTCAAGGCTTGGTAAGCAGAGCAGGGGCGGATTTCTCGGTAAGTGGTTCTTCTCAATAACAGTGTTATTCTCAGTCAGAAGTCAGAAGCAGCCTGCTCTCAAAATAAGTTTGGCCTACACATCTTGTACTGGAGACTCATATGCGGGTCAAGTGGACTCTGAAGCTGCAAGGACATTATTTCCCACTAATCAGTTTGAGACATTGTCTAATTTTAGAATTTCATACTCAATAAAAACTACTTTTGAGTGTTTCTAGAGCTGAAGGCCACAAGAGATCTGCACTGTCATCCCCAGCTTTTCTTGGCTTTTGAGAAGACAAAATTATTGATGAATAATGAGAGAAATTTAAATCCCGTTCAGCATAAGAAAATGCCAAATTCATAGTTTGCTGAGAACATCCAAGCTTGAAGTGGCTCTTGAAGTAGCAGACGGAAGAGCTAACAGATTGCAGGGTTTCCCCAAATCTTTTCAAGAGCAGGGACACATACAGTGAGCTGAATACAGTCCATATCATCCTGACAATGGCACCAGATCTTTTTATGCTACACTTGGGGGTCACTGAAAACCTCTTATCTGAAAAACTGCAAGGTGTTTGCAAGGCCTCATCTTCCACAGACCAGCACTGCATTGAGGAGAAACACGTTGCATCTCTCAGCACTTTATTTCTCATTTCAGTTGAAGGTCTCCAAGGCTTGGGTGACCTTTTTTGCCATGCATCTGCAGGGTCAACAACACAGACCTGTTCTCTGCTCAACCACTCAGGAATGAAATCTTCCTAATTTCCTGTATGTCACATATTAACAAAACTAAGTTATAGAAGAGGAGCCAGAGGCAATGCTTTTGATGCTTTACAAGTAAAACACCAACCACCAATTTAGATTCCTCCTCATTTCATAGAAGCTATGCCATTCATCAGAGCTTTAGCCCTGGCACAAATTATTTACTGTAGAGGAAACCTCTCAAGAAAAAACAGTGCTAAAAAGAACAGACCATGCATTGTATTTCTGTTTCTATGACTATTGCATCTCAGCTGTAAGGTTCGGATAACCCTTCTCTCTTCACTATACTAACAGGTTAGTAGTATAAAGCAGTCACAATACAAGGAAAGCCATATGTTGAATTACTTCAGTTTTCACGATACTAACTTTGCAGGATAACTCAAACAATTCTTTTCAATTATACAGATCCTGTTACTAACCACTTGAATTATTTTTGAAAGACCGTTAATAGCATTTTAAATAAAATACCCCAATTGTCTTTGCAAGGTTTTTTTTTTTAAGTTTTAACTCATTTACTCATAAGTTTGCACATTCTATCTACTTTTCTCAATTTACAGCCGAGGATAGAAAAAGTATGAAGGGCACACTTACAAGGTTATTAGGAGATTTAAGCTATTAGGATTTAAAATTCCTCAATTCCACTTCCAAGGATTTTATGTAACTTTATACAGCATTCACAAAGTCAGAGAAATCTATGTTTATATACTCAATACTTTCTCCTCAGAGTTTTTAGGCTTGCAAATCCTTTGCATCCTCCAACAGAAGGGTGAGAATTTTTTTTGACTGGGTCTACAATATCCAGAATAGTGAAGCAGCAAAAGAAAAAATAAAAGGAAAGCCATGTAGGGATACCAGTGTCTCACAACAGAAACATCCTTTTAATGCCTAGAGGTTATTGTTGCAACTATGAGGAGTCTAAAGAGAGAGGTCAGGCCTGCAGGTAGAGATAATATCTTTTATTTGACTACCTTATCCAGCAATATGCTGGGGCTCTAACCTCCATCATTAGCATGTCTCCTGTTTGCTTCCTCCTTTTTAATCTCCATTTGGTCTTGCAGCTGTGACTAACTAAGCCATTTTAGATTTGCCAGATCATGATATATATCAGCTTTGCTTGTTATAATCACAGCAATAAAATGTTGTTTATACAAGGATGAACCCCTGCACTCGATGATGTCACTAACTTATCTAGCTCCTTTCAAATCATCTCCTGTTCTCATCTGTCCTTACTTCTGAGCTCCACCATCACATCTGTGACTAAAATTAGAAAGAGCCCAATCAGTAACTAGATATTACCAGGTGCCCAGAATAAAACATTTTGAAGTCATTGAAAAAAAAAAAATAAGAACCATGTTTTCCTGTGGAAAGCAAACATGGATGTTACAAATATCATAGATTCACAGAATGGTAGGGTGGAAGGAACTTTTAGAGATGATCTAGACCAACTCCCCTGCAGAAGCATATCAACCTAGATCAGGTCACACAGGAACGCATCCAGGCGGGTACTGAGGACCTCCAAGGAAGGAGGTTCCACACCCTCCCTGGGCAGTCTGGGCCAGGGCTCCCTCACCCTTACAGTAAAATATGTTTTTCTTATGTTTAAAAGGAACTTTTTGTGTTCCAGCTTCATCCCATTACCCCTTGTCCTGATGCTAGATACCACAGAAAAAAAGGGATGCCCCAACCTCCTGCCATCCACCTGCTGACAAATATTAATGAGATCAAAATATGCTCTTATATATAAAATATGCTCTTATATACTTTTTTTTTAAACATATCATAGAACTTCATAGAAGTCTTTCACACTGATGAAATGCAAAGTACTTCCTAATACTATCAAATAATCAAATGGTAGCTCAAGTAGAAAGGAATGTTCATTGGAAGGACAGGAAATCATCCTAGCAACACTTCTGAGTTGCTGTAGAGTAAGAAATGCTGGTTACGTAGCACAGCACCTCTTCAATTTGCTTTGTGCTTCATATTTCTAAAGCACTTTAAAAATCAGGCATGCTACATTAAGTCCTCAAAGACAAATTTATCTCCTATTTGAGAAGGAAAGTACACAAGTGATCTATAATAGCTGCACAAGGAGTCTGAATTCTCAAATCTTGGCTACAACCTTGGTCTCCAAGAGCTGGCTGTACCACTTCTTGCATACTTTTATATCATCCAAGAACAATATTATTATCATCCAACACATTTTTCCTCATACTAATATTGGAAGCTGCTTATGAAGCTACCTTGAAGCTGATCATTCCTCTCTAGCATTACCATACGCAACTACTACAGAACTAGCCTAAATTGTCCTCCTGTTGGTATACTGAGGAGGATTTTCAACTGCTTATTTATAAAAATCCCATAAAGTCTTTGTATGTGCAACTATACATGAATTTTCAATTTCATAAAATAACTGAAGTCCTAACACCCTGTTAAGAGCTTACCATCTTGAGGAAAGTGAAGTATTGCTGGCATTTAAAGGACAGCTATTATTGCATGGTGTTTAACAGTTGCATTCCTTCCTCAAGGAGGCAGCAGGAAGAAAGTTACAGTCTTCCTTTACTATGAGTTTCTTAGTTTAGGAACACTACCAGTGGGTAATTAATGATCTGTAGAAACAATGTTGCTGACCTGCATGAGCAGGCATCTCATTTCCTTAAAATGCCTCAGTTTCTTAAAATGCTCCCGTACTGTGTCCTCACTGCAAATTCAGTCCAGGTCAGTATTAGCCTTCAGTTCTTGTCTAACCTTACGCATTCTATTTACTTTATACTCATGGAGATTTCTGAGGACACATTCCTTAGCTGTTGCTTTCTTGCTGGAAGGCACAGAAAAATGACTGGATACTAACAGTCCAGCTACACATTCAGTACTCTTGCTGCAAAGAGCATGGCTTGCTTTAGTAGAAGTAAACCCCACACTCAGTGCCAGTCTCGAAGAAAAAACAGAGGAGATGCATTTGCAGAGTGTTCAGGCCAACACTAGACTAATGTTGTAGAAGTATACAAAATAATCTCCTCTAGATTCAGTATATTTCTGACCTCCTGAAAAATGGCTTGTTAGGATAACAGAATTCGTGGTGGAACAGATAATTCAAAGCTGCTAAGTGTAAATTATATTAGATTGCTCTTTTTCAGCTCTCAGGGTCAGGAATTTGGAAACTTCTCTCAGTTTCAAAGCTTTTTGCATTTGGACATAAGTTTCGATGTTGGAAAAATACTGCACCCAAAATTTAATATAGACAGGATGAATTTTTGAAACACCATCTCCAGAATACCACAGCAATTCCAACATTCCTTTAGGAAAGGCATGAGCCATAAGATTTTGTGTGAAGAGATTTCTTCCAGCTACAAAACATTCAGACTCAAGTGCAGAGATGAGGCAGACTGGGTTCTTTTAGCTGCATGCCAATATTGAGATACTCTTAACACTGTTCTCAGTCTGTCACCTCCTCATAGCTACACAGGCAAGGATGGAAAGTTCTGAACCACAGAAATGAAACTAGTCACACATATATGAAGGAAGGAATAGAACAGAAGTCATATGATTGGCCTCAAGACCAGCAGCACAAAAGCCCTACAGAAAAGGGATAAACAAAACTCAAGTCTTTTGTCACTAGGTAAATGTTTACAATGGCTGTCACACATTAGATATGGTAGAAAACATCTGCAAGTGGAATAGATTCATTCCATTTAAAACTTTAATACAGTTATATAAAATACTCACAGTTACAGTGAAGAATTTCACATCAACAGCAGCACTTCAGGAGCCATCTCCCCTCCCTCATGACCTAAACTTTACTGTAAGCAGTCCTCAGGCAAGCAATACAGTGCAAGTCTTGTTATTTGCAACTACTGCAGGAATAAGCACATAAGTCAGTAAACGGGACTGAAGGACAAATGCTTTGAACCCTTTCATACTTTCCATGTGCAGAGATTGGTTTCAGAGAAGGGCGTAGAGAAAGCAAACATTAAGACTGCTTTGAAAACAGTGCCCACTTGGCTGCCCAAAAGAAAAAATATGAAACCAATTTTCTTTCATACTGAGAATGAGGACACCTTCTTATCAACAAAATAATTGAGAAAAAAACATTTTATTTCTATATCCATTTATTATTCCAGTCTGTAAAAATATAAGACTAATATACATCTACATCTAGCTTGATTTTGTAAAATCAGTCTTCATTGAGTGAGATATCAATGTACATTATACATTAAAGGTGTAAGAAAAATACTGATATTTGACATTTTAAACAAGTTCATTCATGTAAAAATCACATTGCAAGTAAAATTTAATTAGAAAATACATAATATTCACAAAAATACACATGTTAAAGACAGCTTGTGAGAACATTGTCCTAAATTTAATTCAGCTGTGGAAAAAACACACGATTCACAGTTAGGCTTGACTTATCCAGTACCACAGCGGAACTTCAAAGTAAATGCATCTTAATTCTATTAAGAATTTGTTCTTTTTCCTATTAAGGTGCACTTATATCTCCCAGTTGCAGGTAAGGAATGACTTGTCCCTCCACTGTGCATGTACACAACATATAACACTTGTCAAAGGAATTTTCGTTTCCCATTCAGTTTCCAAATAGTTTGGATATTTATAAATTAATTTATAAAAGCTGGATTGGAAATGCAATTTACATACACAGGATACTTAATACACACAGACTACATTAATAGCAGCATCATATTGTCAATCATGCGCAGCATCCTCACTATCGCTTCTGGATTTTTTTTTTGCTTTCTTTTTCAGAGGAAGATAAAATCTATATAAAACAGTCAAGCCTTTAAGTATTTTCTTCCAGGGAGAAAATTATAAAGATGTTAAAAATTTAGGAGGTAGTGAATGAAAGGCTAACAATATCAGCATATTTTTAAAAACATTATACTAAACCCCAGTATCATTTATATATAAAATTAAGCTTAGCCACTCAATCAACCATTGATCATCCTGAAGTAACAAGTTTAAAACATTTCATAATTAACAGTGTATGCATTAGTAAGATATGGAAGAACTTCAAAAACTTTAGGGTAACTGCAGCATTAAGCAATTACATGCTGTGCAGTCTGTCATTGTAACTGTAAATACATACTTCTAAAAACAAATTTTTAGGTTTAGTGTTTTTACCACGTCCCAAATGCTTCTTTTTTGCTATGTTACCAATTTCTGTAAAGCTGAATGTGTGTGTCAAAAGAATATTATCTCACATTTAGATAAATCAGAAAGGGTCCCAAGATACGAATTCTCATGCAATTTAGAATAGGACCCTAGTTAAACTTCAACAAGTCCTTAATAGTGGCATGTGTATTCAAAATATTCATGCATCTGTTGTAAGTACAGATTAGGTAACACATTGAGTTTGGCAGCACACTAACCTTGGGTGTTTGTACCTAAGCAGTAAGTTACCTTGCAACACTGCCATTCTCAGGCTCAGCCCTCCTGTGTAAGCCAACAGCTCCAAGCTATTATCCAAGCTGCAAAAACACTTGTTCCTCACATTAGATCCATAACACCTTTCCACTGAATGAAAACTGTATTAAGTGCCCTACCAGTTCATTTTCCGTATCTGTGGACCTCATTTTTCTTCTCTCAAGTGCCTTTATTCCTTTATTATTCACAATACATTCAAGTAAACAAAAGGCACAGAAGTGCAAACCAGCATAATAAATGAAAGTCCCCCTCCACTGATGATTTCATACAGGAAGGAAAGTCTTTTGATAAAAGAAAAAAAAATAGACATTTTAAAGTAAACAATCTCCCTTAAATAAAAGGAAGTGTAGAGCAGCATTGACAGAAAACATGTATATTTAAAGTGTATAAGTTACAGAATGAACATTTTTTCCCCCTCGTTTCACACTCATTGGATGTAGTACCTTCATTTTAATAATTATTAACCAAGTAAAACACTTCCAAATTCTTGCTTATGGTAGAAAAGATTCCAGGGCCTCTCCATCTGCACACTGAAAAAACCATAAACAGATCTGATGGAGCAGAACTCTAACCAGTATTTGCAGAGTACCATTGCTTGTTATGCTCTCTCTCTATTAATGGTAGATATAAATAAAAAATAAATCAAAACGAGCAAGAATATTTTTGACATCTGTGAGACAAACTCCATTGGTATTGCAGGTTTGCAAATATTACTGCTCATAAGATACCAATTTAAAATTTACATTTAGAAAAATTCAATAGCTGTAATTTCTGAAACAATTTTGTTTACATCATGACAAAAATCTTACACAAACACAGTTTTAGCCTCTGATATCCTAAGCCGACCTTTACAGATGCCTAAAGGTTAAACTTAGTCTCTTGCTAGTAAAGTTACCAGAGGTAGATTTTCCTCAAGATAGAGGGGGAAAAAAAGGGGTTACTCTCCTTTCCTGCACATATCATCCCACAGGACAGAACATGCTTCCAAGAACCTGGACTACTGGCTCTGGTAAGCACAATACCACAGTACAGAACTGGTAGCATCCTACTTCTTTCTTAGAGGCTGATGTTAGACTACTGGATCCCTGGTGAGACGCTCCAATCATCATTCTCCTCAACCTTATTAGTCCATCTCCTTTTCCTGCCACAACTTACATTCCAGAGTCAGGTTAGGAACTGAGTACCAAAGTGGTAAAGCAGAAAAGGAGGAAAAAGGAATGCTTGGAAGCCTTTCCCTGCAATTGTCCTAGTAAGTTTGCAGCTGATTGCACACATTCTTACGCACTTGCAGTATTGGGACTTGTCATCAATATTTTGTTTTACATACAGCAACTTTGTAATATTCAAAGCACTCAATCAGTGGTACAAAGAATGATCAGCATTTACAGTTATGTTCATTATAAGAGTAGTTTAGTATCAGATGGCTCAAAAGTTCTACTAAAGCCTCATTCTGATTTAAAACTTTTTTTAATCCAGGGATTTAACAGAAACTGTTCTAAGTTGTTTAGGTTTGAAGAAAGTCAGTTTTTACATAGCTCAGACTCATTACAACAAACCTTTGCCTGTAGAAAACTTTAAAACTTTTGCTAGGATTGCGATTTTAACATATATTGTATTATTTTATTTGATTTCTTTTGAAATTTACTGGGATTAGCAACTAAATACCATGATATCCTTAAATATTGCAAACTAAGATAAGAACTGGTCTCGGATGCATAAGTGTTAAAGACTTTCACATTTGAATTTAAAAATCATAGTCACTAAAATTCAGTTTACCTGGCCATTAAAATAGTAAAGGTGCATGACTAATGAGCCTGTGGTTGCGTATTCACTTACAAAGGAACAGTCAACTTCAGAAGCCCCCACATTCAAATCCTGACTGTTGTCAAGTTGCTGACCACTAATACATATCTCTGTTGCTCAACGTGTCAGTCAGGGAAATAGACCAACCAGAAACACCTCTTCTTACCCCACCTCCTGCTTATTTTTCAGTTTCCTCATACAGAGCCACACAAACAACTCTACCAGCTAAACAGCAGCCCAGAACAGGAATGAAGTGGCTAAAGCAGCTCTGTTGTACATAAGCAGCACTTCAGATGAACATGAAACCACAGTACATGAGATAGTCAGCCTCACAAAACAATGGAAGTTTACTTGTATAGATCCAGTAGTAGCCTCCATATTTAAAAAATAAATCAAGTACCTTTAAAAGAAAGCTCACAGCCATCTCTTAATTATCCTTCATTTGCAATTTAAGTTTTCCTCATCCAATTTCAGTCATTATCACCAATTATCTTCCTTCTTTGTGAAGTATTCACACTGAAGTGCAGAATTAACTGAAGTTAGTCAACTTAGATAATTTTGAACTTCTTGTATTTACTTTTTTTCCCTCCTTTTAATCTAATTGCAGTGCTTGGTAGATGGAGAGGTATAAAATGTTACATATTAAGCCAAATTAAAACATATATGGCATCCTTACATAATACACCAATGCAACTTCATAGCGTTATTACAGTTCCATCTTCTTCTAAAGACTTGTGATCTGGATCTTGTACTTCATATTCCATGCTAATGCTGCCTGCTGGATGAGTCAAGTTCACGTCACTGGAAGGAAGGAATCCATTTTGTGTTGGCTCGTGAAGGAGTTCAATTTGCGTCAAAGACTCCAGGCTTTCGCTGGTAGGCGTGGCTTTTGGAATCTGCTGTGGCTCACCACTATCCTCAATAATAATGTCCTCTTCATCACTTTCCTCTTCTCCTTGCATGAAATTTGTTACAATATTTGGTGTGCTACTTGGAAGGCTCGATTCTGTAGACTGACCAGAGCTGCCAGAAGTCCGACTGTTCCGCACAACGTTATTTCTCTGGTTTGCTGGTCTCACTGTAATGATCAGGTTACGGCTGTTTGCAATCATCATGTCCGTAACCTGATCGAGGCTTTTTCCTGAAACCTCTATTCCATTCACCTCCAGTACTTCATCATTAACAGCCAGTAAGCCTGTGCTTTGAGCCAGACCTCCAGGGACAAGCCTAGATATGAAAATCCCCGGAACCTTCTCTAATCCATGTGGTGTTACTCTGACACTCGAGCCATCTCGTATGTAGAACCCAAGGGGTTTGTCAGTTCCGTATTTGTAAAGTCGCACCCTACGATGGGTTTCTGGAAGAATATCTACATCTATAATAGAAGACACTGGTCTGAAGTCTTGTGGCATGCTAATGACAATGTGTGGTTTCTTCTTGTGATTATCTGGACGCAACACATTTGATAAGACGTTTTTCTTCCTTGTCATAGTATCCGTACCAAAGGCACTGTAGTCTGCATCTTCTGTAAGACATAGCACATAGATTAGATCAACTGTATACGTGGTCTGTATCACAATGCTATTGTGTTTTAGGTTAGCAGAATGAAAACTCTCTCTAGAAGGTTTCTGGCTACAGAAAGAGGGAGTTCTCTCTACACATGAAACAAGAGATTTAATGTTATGAGATTAAAAATTTGTAATACTTTTGGTTTCCTACAACAACAGGAAAAACGGTACACAAAAAACGAAGCACATTAGCAGCAGTAGAGAGACAAAGAACAATATTCTAGCTGCTTGAGAGAAAAGCTGAAATGGAAAGAGTGAATACATTCCTAGAAACCATTTTAACTTTATTCAGAGTAATTCCACTTGCTAAGTTTTTTCTCCTCAGGTTTCAGATCATTGGAAAAGAATGAAAAAGGGAAAGCAGCCAGTGTGCCTATTATTGCCTAGTTCCTGGAAACTAGCCAAGTGACCTGGATTCAAACTCCAGAAAGCTTATTCCATTCTGCACTCTCTTCCCTGCCCCCATGCAATGTAGGTAAAATGGCTGTGGAGCAGAAACAAAGAGATCTTGCACACAAATACTTTGAGCAAAACTGTTCACACAAGCAATGCTATAACTGCCACAATTTGATACAGAAGTATGCAAATAGTTTAGAATTTTAAAAAAGAAGGCATGCAAGCCATACAAATACTTCAAAAATAGGTTCTGCAGATGCAATTGGTCTGTGTGAAACACCTATTTACCAAAAGAAGCTTCCATTTTTCTTTAATAACTACAACTTTCCCAATACAGGGAACAAAAATGTTTTCAGATCCAAGTTTCCTTGGATTTACACTGGTATTTTTGCAACAAAGCAGATTTTTCTCGCTCTCTGTGGTAAATTAAAAATGTAATGAAGCAGAAATGTTTTGCTCTGTCCCTGGGACTTGGATAATTTGGGATTTATTTGTAATATAACATTAAGATGTCATTGGTAAAGCAATATGTATTAGTTATATCTGGACTCTTCATGTTTTTAGGAAAATAAAACAGAGAATGTAGTTCCAAAACAAGTCTAACCCTATTCCAGCATGTGGTACCAACCCCTCTCCTCTCCAGGCATTAAAGCTGCTAAAAACAAGAGTTTAAGAATGATTAGTCTACTAAGACAGCCTTGGACCTTCTATTCTAAAAGATAAAGGACAACAAGGAAAGAAATACATTTAGAGTATCCCACCATAGAAACCAAAGGTATTTATTATAAACTCAATAGTAATAAATGTTGGGGTTTTTTTTAAATGTCTCTTTCTGATGGCCCCATTTACATTTACATTTCTTTGGGTTTTGTTTGTTTAAAATTATAAACACTCAGGGAGGCAAAGCTTTTTGCTAAAGACAAAAAAAATTCTTCTGTATTAAACAAAGTTGTTCAGAAATAACTCCTGCTTTTGTCAAATCATTGACGACAGCCAAGTCTACACAGCCATACTACACTCCAGAGTCACTTTTGTGACAATCTCAGTGACTTTGGGAAGACAGCGACGTCTGCCTAGAATATCATATCCACCACACACAGTTAATTTTTAATTCTAGAGTTTCTTGGATTTGGTCACTTTGTCATCTCGACTGGTGTTTCTGCAAGGGCTACTGAATGAAGGCAGTACTAATGCAAATTGTTCCACATGTGTTACTTTAGCACAGATACACCACAGTGCTTCATGTGAAGAAATGCCAGTATTGGCAGCACTCCTGAGACTTTTTTCTCCCATTTCACCCACTGAGACAGCCTCTGCAAAAATCAGCTGCCCTGTCTTCTTAGGATGAGCAAGTAAAAAGGAAGCTAAATCAAGGACTGGGCCCATGTCTGAAGTGTAACATCTCCATAGGGCAAACTTCCCATTTTCTCTGTTAAATGCATTTCGGGATATCTACTTAACTGAAGATCAGCCACTAAAAATCCTGTACTCCATCGCTGAAAACATGCTGACTTTTCTGACAACATGGAGTGAACATGACAACGTTTAGTATTCGCTTCAAATTTATCAAAGAAAAAAAGTGTGAGAAGTTTTGTTCTTATCTCTACCGACAACCCATCCAACCAGTTTCAAGTTAGACATTTGGTCATTACATTGGGAGGACTTTTGCAATTCAATGAGTTGTAATAGCTTTGCTTTTTTATTTGGAACTACAATTGCTTGCAAATCCAATTGGAAATGGCAATTAGGAAATAAGACTAAACACAAGGGTCTGGCTTTAAATTTTTTACTGTCAAATACAAAGTAGCACAATGACAGCAAGAAAGGGATAGTATAGGTAAAGACTTTAGACAAAAATTAGACAGTGGTGAATTGTATATTTGAATTAAGAATGTTAACAAGCATACGGGTTGTTTTTTTAGGTCATAGATTTCCCTCTCCTTCACCTGCAGCTGGTAAGCATTTTAGTCATCTCAAACCTGTGAAAACTTCTTTGTGCAGGGCACGTTTAGTGTAGATCTCTGATACTTTATAACTGTGGTTCTAAGGCTGCACAGTCAATGGCAAACTTACAAAAGTAAAGTATTTCAGGTAGTGGAGAGATGCTGCATGGACAAAAAGTGTCACTCTGCCTAATTTCAAAAGCTTTACTTTTTTTTTGTTTTAGAAGTGACACACAATTTCTAGGCATGTAACACCACATTGCTCCAGAGAACTTTGGGAAGTTCTCCAAAGTGCCAATAAGTAAGGTTGAAGCATTTCAACTGATTAGCTCCATATTGTTCAGACCTTAAGGCTGGTTATGTAGTTTAGAATGAGATCGTACATACACCATCTACTTGTGCTAGACTGCAAGTTGCTGATGAAAACTCTATGACATAGGTTCTAACATACTGGTGCCAGTGAAGCACTAAGTTCCTAGTGCTTTTAGTACAACAGTTAGCTTAGAAACAGTACACAGAAAATAGTGTATCAAAACCTTGTTAGCATCGATTGTCTTACAAGTGCTCTTCCCCACACATTGCAACATTAAAATGGTATTCAGTTTTGGAGGTTTCCCTCCTGAAATTCATGATGTACACCACCAGATTCTTTAGAAAGAATCAGATCTGTCTGATTATCTGGTATCTTACAAAATCTTTTGTATCAAATGTGTGTCTTATTTGACATTCCCAGCTTGCCACAAGAGGCTGCAAGGCTTCTTCACCTTCACATAGCAGGCCACAAGTCTGGAGACTTCTCCTGCCACTCAGGCCTTTGGGTAAGTTTGGCATGTACTAGGTATACAAACATACACACATTTATTGCATCTAATAAGTAGCTTTATTGTGTCTTGCAAATGATCACAGTAAGATTGTGCTCTTTACTCAATAGCTGTATCTAGAACTATTCACCACTTCCATTCCCAAAAAGAAATGAGCTCACAGAAATCACCACTCAGCCTGCCTACCCACAACTCTCGTCTGATAAGGCTTAAGATTTTTGTACAAATCAAGTTTTTCCAAAGTTAGTAGAGAAATGTGCAACTGATCTTCCAAAGGACTGGCTTTGAAATAAATATGTAAATATATCTGTATGTGAAACACAAGACTCAAAAGTGCTTTTCAAACAATAACTAAAATTAGAAAAACATTTCTTGGAAGAGATATGAACTTTAAAAAAGTCTTTCAGAAGAAAAATACATAACCAGAAATCTTAACACTGAGCTGGTGCTTTTGCTTTTAGAAACTTAAATGACATACTGTTGAAATAAAAGCATTCAAAAATTGCAAGCCATATGTCAAAACATTTAAGAAACTATAAAGCACCAGAGAGTAGGTTTTTTGCATTGTAACTAGTCTTCGCAGCCTATTAATTCAGAACTAGTACAAACCTTAAGACGTGCAGTTGAAGTTACATAATTTGTGGGGAAAAAGAAAGAGTGAAAAGTTGATGAAAACTCATCTCTCAAAATCTCAGACAAATTGTTTAACCTCTCTTCTACTGCTAAACAAATTTTCTAAAGCAATATTCTCGAGCACAAAGGCATCTTTGTTCTGGCACCCAGCTAATCAGTTTAAAGCTGCAGCGGAAAATATTTTGGCATGAAGCCAAAGGACAAGGTGTTAACTACAGATAGTGTTAAGGAGAATGTCCACACGGTGCAAGAATGATTTTCCCCCTCCAGAAGATTTCAGCTCAAGGTGGCACCAATCTGTATATAGTCATTACATGAATTTACATCAAAAGCCTACAAATGCCAAATCTGCTTTCAATTTAACCTTGTTCAAGACATATTTAGTATGTTTTACTGAGCTATTTGCAAAGCAGTTTAGAGTTAGCCCTCAAAAATCCCATTTTCCAAATGCCAAATGGCATTTTTTTAAAAAAGCCCCAATAAATCTTATCTCTTATTTAGCCACAAGTTACAAAACAACATTTAATGTATAGTTTTAGGAACAGGACTAAGAAAACCTACAATATTCCACAGAGAGATGTTTAAAAAGACAACTCTTTCTACTTTTCACTCAAAAGCTTCTCAGTGAAAAAAGTCTCAGGAGGCACAAATGAATTAACCAAACACTTCATTATACACAGCAATATACATGTAGAACTTGCAGGAGCTGTGTATTGCTATTTAATGTCCTGCAAGCAAGTTTTAATTTTTTTTTTTAAAAAAAAAAAAAAAAAAAGTAAAAGTTTAATCTCTATTAATTTGTGTATTTAACATGCAAAGTCCCCCACATCAAACTGCCCTTCAGGGCCTGTGCAGACTGTCATGTCTTCCCCCCTCCCCACCATTTTATCACAGCAAGATTTTTCTCACAGACATAGTGACTCCCATACATCTGGATTTAATCACAATACATCAGTTTAACCTTTAAATTCCAGATGTCAACAGTACCTGTTAATCTGTTAAACTGACGAATGAAATTCCAATAAGCAACTCTTTTTTTGCAAGTTGATAGCCATTCATGACTTGGGCAACATCAAGCTCCAGTTTAGATTTAGCACTGGAGCAGTTTAATATATTTTAAAAGTAATTTAGTTAAATACAATTAGAAGAGTCTAAGGGGAATAATGCGATTTGATTTCATCACAGGATTTCTAGGTTTCTCACCACATTAACCAATATACATAATGCTTAGGACAACTGTCTAGCTTTCATAAATTAGGAACCAAAATCAAACAAAAAAGAGAGCACTTACTCTGGCCTAATAGTTTCAGAGTCATTTTATCACAATTATCACTTTGCATTGCAAGAGCATCTCATCACTCTCATTTCAACCCCTTAAGGTGTTCAATTGGAGTCAATATACTAAAAAGGTCATACTATTTACTCTAGATTTTATTGCAGTCTGTTCATACCTCATGTTAGCTTTCCACAAGTTGCACACAGCTTCTAACTACGTAAGACAAAACAAGAAAAATCTCCTATCAGTTAAGACAGCAAAAAGCTTTTCTTCCCCACAGTGGCTTTTTTGCTAAAATCTTAAAATTCCCAACTATTATTGCTAGATTTTTTATTTTAAAGGACAAAGTCTCAGTAAAAAACACACAGAAATTTTTCACAAATAAAATACCAAATCAAGCTATTTCCTCCCCCCACCCCCCTATCAAACAAGCCTCGGTTCTGTATGGCAAAGATGCTAATGGAATCAAAGCCTCCATTTAATCAACCAAAGTGACCCAAGTAGTCTGAACTAATTCAGAACAAAGTACAGTGCTAGAAGTGCTGCACTCAGATGCCAGCCTGGTTTCCTTATTCCCTACAACTCCTTCACCAGAAGGCTCTAGCCTGAAAAGGAAGGTGATGACAACTGATACTTTCTACATAGCTTTTCCTGATAATCAACTCTTGGCATGATAAACTTAAGTGAGTTAATCTTATTTTTAGCTTTGTGCATTACATCAACTCTGTTAACAATTTCTTCCACCAGAGTAATAAGAAATAATCTATCACACTTTAAACGTGATGTAGGTACAATGAAGGCATCAGGTGTTACAAATGTAACACTAGTAACAATCTAAAAACATATGGTGTTAAAATATAAACTCAATAATCCCAGTCTGACAAAGGGGCTTATCTGTTCTCGTCATATGGCTACTGTAGCAGATTAAATGGCACCGTAGACCTTTTCCACCTCTAGATTCTATTAAAGCAGATAGTTAATTCCTTTGGCAATTCAGAGCTGAAAATACAGGCCTTCCTAGACTATACTATTCTCAATTACAAACAAAACACATATTGCCAGCAACACAGCAGCTGGCAAGCAGCCACACTGGTTTTGAATATTGTTTTTGTGTCAGGCTGCTGTGGAGCTTATTCATTTTTTAGACTGGGAAAGTTGATAATAGCTTCCCATTTCCAAGAAATATAAACCTGTCTTAGCAACAACTAGAAACAGTGTACACCTTAATAGTTAACAAGAAGCAAAGATTCAAAGGGCAACTGATTACCTTATTCTAATAGGACTTGCACATGCACATGTTCATATATATGCACACTCACGCCTGTATGCAAGTAAGCAGAAAACCAGCAAGTAGAGACATCTGGTTCCTTGCCTTCTCTGGTTTAAAAGAATTTCAAAATCACATCATTAAATTTCTCCTCCCCCATTCAGTGGAGATACTAAATATGTTCTTTTTTTTTTTTATCCCTTCATGGACAAAAGTAGACACTAGAAAGACAACCAGAACTTTATGCCTAGAAGACATTCTTTTTTTAAAGGCAAACCAACAAACTGAGCAGTACCCTCCTTTGATGTTTGCCAAGTGAAATAAGCTTGCAATTTTGAAAGCTTCATAATGTTTTATTAGGAAAGTGTGCTAAGAGCAGCATACTAAAAAAACCTAGTCTTTAATTTATACTGACATTTAATATTCCAAGTAATAACTTTCAAGACACTTCCATCCTGTAACAGCTTCTCACCTGACCAAGACTGAAATTAAGTGAAAAGCACCCAACAAAGATCAGAAAACGCTAAAAGTTTATTTTCATTTATTCACATAAAACCAGATAGAAGCGTTTGCTAGGGATTTATCTTGACTTTACCTAATTGAACCGACTCTCAGCAAAACAGTACAAAGTACAATAGGTTGCCTGAGGAAGCTCTTGCAAGAGCAAGGAGTTGTGAATACCTTTCATGACCCGTAATTATTATGGAATTCAACATGACGAAATAAGACTGAAGGGTTTTTTCCTCCATGTCACACTGTTTAGTGCAACATAGTATAACTGGATAAACAGATGATTACAGACTTCAAGTGCACTTACCTTTTCTCTGAATAAAAATTCTGAGTAGAGGATTGGCTGTGGAAACAGCTTTATGATAATTGTCATCATTATTGATAGGTAGCAGGTCTCCATGAATGTCCGTATATCCCACTAGAACATCAACGTTTGGTATCTTATGGACGTGCTGCAGTAATCCATAGAAGTCCTCAAACTTTCCAGGTTTGGATCTCTCCAGAGAAAACCGTCGAAATTCTGCTCCAAACTACAACAAAATAGATCTTACATCACTATGCAGAAATCTAACATCCTCACACAACAGAATGATTCGAAGGTTAGACCAGAAACGTTATGGAATCCCTGGTGCACAGTTTAAACTGCTTCCCAACCCACACACCCACTGCCCTGTAAAGTTTGATAAAACATGTACTTTTAAATATGCAAAAGTTGTTTCCATTGTTAGGTTCACAGAATTCACTATTATGGGAGCTTAGCATTAGTGTGACAAACTAGTGTAAGAATATTTGCAGATCCTTATGTGCTTATGAAACAGCCACACTCAGTGGCTCAAAAACAAGATTGTGATTAACCTCCTATGGTATGTGACTACCTGGAACTTCTTCAAAGAAAATTCAGTATGCTTTAGAATGGTATGTATAGATTGCTATACCACTACAGTTCACCTATGCCCAACAGCAGTTTTCAAATTCCCAGTTGTTTGGACTGGAAACGAAAAAGCCACTTTGACCGGGAGACCACCAAGAATGGCTGCTGCTTTTTGGTACAAACTATGTGCATTAAAGCTTTAGTGAGCTGACAGTCAATTCTGCTCTTATCTACAGAGAGGGACAAAGGAGACAGCCACCACTTCTTAAGAGCATTTAAAAGATTCCCCTGCATGATTAAGACTCAAAGCTTGATTGCATACTCTTGCAAAATGGGGTTGTATCCACATGACTCAGAAGATATGCAAAAAAAAACCCAAATCCATTTAATCACTGGCACAGTACTTTCAAGGGTGGGATTTAGTCAGTATGACCATTCAACAACAACAACAAAAATTAAGCTCCCTAGTCCACTCAAGCTTCAGTCTCCTGAATCACCTATTTAACAAACACTTATTGAATCATTGCTAGCATTGTTTTTTGGTAGAGGCAGGCATAAAACTAAAGTGAGTGCAAATAAGGATAAGTATTTGATATACACTAGACATATTGTAATGTTAGCATGCCTAACTGGAAAAATTAGTGTTCTGCCCAACACAGACAATATCCAAAGCTATCAAAATATTGGATTAAAATTACTCCCAACCCTCCATATCAGGTACACACAACATACTGAAGATGCTAAAAAGGAATCAAGAGACAGCAGCAGCCAGGTAGAGTATATGAGCTTGCCTACCAACTAAAATGGTGATAAACTAACCCTCAAAAAAAGGAAATTAACAAGAGTCAGTTGGTAGCATTTTTATGTGAATTCTATTTCTGAACTACAGTGTACAAAGATTTGAAATAACTTCCTAAAGTTTAGTTTTAAGCAGAACAGAAGGGCACATGGAACAAAATACCCACTAACTGAAAGTTTGAGCCTCAGTATCACATACTTGGGTGTACCTTACACAAAGCAGACGTGAAGGTGCACATTAGCAACCCTTCAGACCAATCTTTACCTCACATTTGATTAGAACTTTTTGGAGAATAAAAGGTATAGAGTTCTCACATACAAACAATGAATGAATGAAAATAAGGAGACAAGGCTCCCCTTGTCAGCACATTAACACCACCTTAACTCAAACACAGCACAGCACAACAAGCTACCTTTCAACACTTCACCTTCCTACAAAAGTTTCAAATAAAGGAATTATCTGGGAACATTCCTCTTCTAGAAATACTCCAACTGCTGTAACATTAACTAACAATGAGGCAGAAAGGATGATTCATACTTGCTTACAAGAAAAGCAAAGAAAAGCCTGCAGGAGGAACTCCCATCATGTCAGATGCAGCATGCTTAACAATGACGTCAGGGAAAGACTTTATCCGGTGTCTCTCAAACCTTCCTTCAGCTATTCAAAGTATGAATGCCATAGGATTTGTTAATGCATTGCATCAATTTCAATTGTCTGACTTAAAAACACTACACAATTTAAAACTTTTATTTCTAACTTACATTTAAGAGTAAACGTTTGGAGTAAACGTTAAATTCTGTTGTAGCAAGCTCTCAAATGGCCAGGTTTTCCAAACTGGTTTTTCTTCCTCCTGCATGGTTTTATACACAGTTGGTGCAAACACCAAGAAAAATCTGGCTATTATTTCCTAATGGTTAATTATTTCCTATGGTTTATCATATGCTCAATACTATTACAAAGTAGATAAAGACAAAAGTATAACAATGCAATTTCGTCATTTATTTTAAACCCTCAAGATATTTTCGCTTGATATCAAATGTTGCACTCCATTCCATTAAATGGGCTGCACTTACAAATTTTAAGTAGTTTAGAGGAGATGAAAGACTAAGAGACTAAAGAAGAGAAGGCTTCTGGCCACCTGAGCTCTTTACAAATGCATGCTGTCACACTGGTAACTGATCTGGAAAAACAGTACAAGCGATGTCAGCATACTAGGAAGTTACTAGAGACACTCACTTAAGTAAGACTTACTTATGAGACATCTTTAAGCCCTCTGTAACAGCACACTGCTGCTCTAAGTCTCCAGCAACAACACAACATGAACTACAGTAACATTTTGAAAAAAAAATTATCCCAAGTCATGAGGTGGTGTGAAATGTGATATCCACAGGACTAGACATTTATTTGGGGACTTTGACGCCATCACCAGCAACTCTAGTTTGGGGTATAAAACCCAATTGTTTATACGAGAGAAAGGGCTAACCAAAATTAATACCCCATGGGGAATCCCCAGGGCAAGTTCAGACCAGTTACCCAGTTGAATAAACAGGACGAACAAAGGATTTTGCTCATATAACTACAACTAGAGTCGAGCTGGGCTTTGTCAGTTCTGACAGCATTATTGATCTGGAGTATCAATTGTACATTGTTGATAAGCCTTCAAAGCCTAGCCCACTCCAGAGTAATGATTCCCTCCACCTCCCACACAAGGCTTTCTTCTTTCTCTTTAGAGTTTATTATTGTCATAAAAGGAAAATTACTCCTATGCTACATTAAATCAAGGTGCTGTTAAATAATGCATTAGTGACAAGTAGTTCTAGGAATGCCTTGAAACCTGCTTCACAATCTGCACTTAAGAGACAGCCTATTTATTAAAGCTTCCACACTTCTCTGTACAAACACATGACATAGGTGATATCTATATATATTTTATATCAAGGAAATACACACACACAACAGGGGAACAGTGAATCCAGAGGTTTGGGCTGAGGTAGTATTTTGTTTATATACATATCCTACCGATCGTGTTCAATCTTAGAAAAGTAGAGATAAAAAGACTTGACTAAACACAGTCACAGCTATAACTTAAAATACTAGTTAATCATAGCTACCAGCTATTCCTATGCTTTCTAGTTTTCTCCACATGAAAATTAACACTTCAAAGAAGTCATCATTCACAGTACAGAGATCAACCACACGTTTTCTGGAAGTTTCAGCACTACATTATCCTTAAAAATAACCCACACAAAACCACAAGTCCTGACTGCTTCACATCTAGTGCCACTGTAATCTTTGATTAGCGGGGAAAGGAAGGTACACAATACAGACAGCACACTGTAAAACAGTTTAAAAAAAGCCCACAGAGGACACTTATCTACTAATGGAAGAAAATGCATTCCCACATAGGTGCACTCACAATTTGCCCAGACAATGAAAAGGGGGGTTTAACTGAAGTTATACACATTGATTTAACTAATCGGTTGACACTCCACCTAATACTGCACATCCAACGCTTTTACAGTTGTCAATTGCTGACTGCCATGTCGATAAAATATTAATTATAAACAGAAGAAAAATGGCTTCCAGAACATCAATTTTCTGTCGGCAAGACTTTCTCTAACCTCCACCTGAAAGACCAACAGGGAAAATGGATGCAGATACACTCATGAGAGAATTTGCGGAATTAGGCAAAGCTTTGACATCAAGAAACTGTTGATACAAGCTATAACACATACACACTCATAAAATGATTGCCGGTATAAAACCCTCAGATAGCCTCTAAAAGGCAGCAAGCTCTACTTTAAGATGTTAGCTAGAGTTTATCTCTACCAAGTAACACAACCAACATGTTCTACCCCATAAAAAAAAGGTACAGAAACACAAAGTCGATAAGCTATATTGTTTTTTAAAAAGTACAGAAGGAGTTGGTAAGTTAAACAAATGTACTCTTTTTCAGATGAGGAACAAGTTATGGAGTGTGAATCATAACCCCAGGTATCTCTTTTGGTCCAGATATCCTAAACTCTCCTCAGACACCTACTTTTCCCTATGTCTATGCAGAACCAAAGGAGCCAACTCCGCTAACCTGCTTCCATAAAACACCTCAAAAACACTGATTTACTTCCCTCCCTGTCGACACTGCGCCCGCGGTTATGCTGCCTCCCTCCCTCACTCCCGCTGCTTCAGCCCAGCAAGAGGCGAGCAGGCTGAGGAGAGCAGAGAGAGGCGGCCGGTGCAGGGCCGGGCAGGTGGGGAAGGGCTCCCGGCGCCAGCCGCAGCCCGGGGACCATCACCCGAGCCCGGCGGCCTCGGGCCCGCTCGAGCGACGCCGGGGCCGTGCCCTGGTGCACATCAGCCCCTCGCCCCGCGTGCCACCGCCGGCAGGTGAGTCAGCAGCTGCCCCTGCCCCTGCCCCCGTCCCTCACAGCCCTTCTCCGCAGCCACGGCCGCGAGCGGACGCCCCCGCAGGGCCGGGCCGGCGCGTTCTCGCCCCAGCGGCGCCGCCACCGCGCGCGGCCCCGAGGCGCCGGGACCAGCACCCACCTTACTCTTCACCTCCATAGTGCCCAGGCCTCGGCTGCCCGCAGCCCCGCGGTGAGGCCGGTTCATGCTGCCGGAGCGTCGGCGGCGCGGCTCGGCTCCTTTCCTCTGTCTGCCTCGGGTGCCCCCCAGCACGCTGCGGGCGGGGGAGAGAGACACGAGGCGGAGACGAGACGCGCCCGCAGCCAAATGCCCCCGGCAGCCGCGGCCCCTCCGCCGGCTCCTGCCGCCTCCGCCCTCACGCAGGGGCAGGGGGCGGGGCCACGGCGGCTCCCGGCACCTGCCGAGCCAGCGGNAGCGGGCGGGACGCGCTGCGGTGTCACGAGGAGACAGATGTGGCTTTTTCATTTCCCCCCTTTTCCTTCGCCCAGGGAGCAGGTGTGGGATGTGCCTCAGCAACCTTTGCCCTGCAGTAGCCGGGTCTGGTGTGTACGCACAGGGCTGCGGTGGCTGCAGTGCGACTGCCGGGCTGCTCCTCGGGCTGCTCCTCGGGCTGCTCCTCGGGCTGCTCCTCGGGCTGCTCCTCGGGCTGCTCCTCGGGCTGCTCGGCGCGGTGCGTCCTGCGCTGTGGCCGGGCTGGCCTCAGTGGCCCGCACCTCCGCGCCCCACAGGCGGGGAGGGGCGTGTCTGGCAGGCCTGGGCGCCTGGCAGCCTCCCTGCTCGGAGACAGGCTGCCCTGAAGGCGGGTGACATCAGCACACCTCAGGCACCTTGGGATGCTGCAGATTTGACGCTGGAAGTGCACCAGTGTTAGTTTATGTATGGACAGCATAAGTCCAGATCGGGCTACCAGTTTGAACTTTTTTACTCAGCATCCTCATCCAAGGTGTAAAGGTGTCCATGCAGTTGGTTTCCATTTGAACCACAAATGTTGCTGGTAATGTGTCTGAGTGGTTGTCTTAGGTAACCTCGTTTGTTGGTTGAATTCTGAGATAGGTCAATTACTTTCATACAAAGGCCTGTTTAGATAACTCTGAGAGGTCCTGACAAAAATCAGTAGTAGAGAGTCCATAAACACTTTACAATCTGAAGAAAAATTACTTTTCACTTATGTAATTGTATGTATTGGCGAGAAGGAAGCATGTGGATTAATCTAGGTATGTCAACAAACTTTTGAAATACAGGTCTCTCCCTAATCTATAAACGTGCTAGAAGAGAACTCAATGTGAAGTATCCTTGCGTAGATAATGCGTAGATGGCTGTGGAGGAAGTTCAAACAACTCCTCATAGTTGAGGCAAGGTGTGAGTGTCTAGTCAGTTCTCAAGTCTCCCTTGGTAATCTAATTAAAAAAAAATAGCATCCAGTGCTGAATCACTTTTAAGTCGCTGCCAATTTTTGTACGATTGCTCTTAACTCTCATCATGCCAAAGGCAAAGAAATTGCAACTATCACTCAAGCCAAGACAAGCTGTAATTAGTACAGGGGATGTCATTAATTGTTAAGTATAGTTTGCTGTCAGTGTCTAGGCTAATTCAAGTCTTCCCATCCTTTATCTAGTGTGTTTTGGGTTTACAATGCAAAAGGATTATACATGGAGAATTCAGTCTGTAAATTTAGATAAAATCTGTGGTCCTAGTGTAATGGAAGACAGATTACAGCTATGTGAGCAAGACTTGGATAAAACCTCGTATTTTGTCACTTTGTAATTACAAAATTGAGGAGAGTTTGGACTGCTTTCCATTTCTGTCTTACACAGCATGCTTTATGCTTAATGAGCTATGGAAAAGCACAGGAATGCAAGTGACAGAGCAGTGCCTTCTCCAGGCTTTTAAATCTATTGGTTTCCCTCTTCTTTTGGAGAGAGGAGGGACCTCCACAAGGTGTTTTGTGCTTGAAGCCTTCGTGCAGCTAATTTTATTGCTGTAGATTTATGAGGTGTCGTCTAAGATAATATTTTTGCTATGGTGCATTCCTAGCATGGCTGGAGTGCCATGCAGTGGGTGTGGTAGCATGCTTAAGGAGTCAGAGCAAATTCATTTAAAGTCACTGGAACCCATCTAATAAAAAGTATTAATCACTGGCTTGCTTTCATCACAAGAAGCTGATGTATGAGGAAGGAATGTGATAAACAATTTGATTTCAGATAAAGGTAGGGAGAGAGGCAGCCTTTTTGTGCCAGCTGTAACACAAGTTTATAGAGCTATTTTAGTTACAGGTTCTGTAAAACCTGTGATTCAAACTCGATCAAGCTATTCACGGCACGTTCTGTTTCAGCTTCTGTGAAGTTGAAAGACAGGTTGGGTTTCCTAGTCTCTGGACAGTTGGGGGTAGTTTTGTAGGAGGCCTTTTTTTCCCCCCTTTGTTTGTTTTGGTGCAGAAGTTTGATCACAAGGTCCACTCTGGAATATGGTGAGATTCCACTATAATGCTTTTTCCCCATCTTGAGACTTCCCGCTTTTTAAGTGGAATTCTATTCCACACGTCCCTCTGGGAAATTGAAAGAATACTTCAAAGAATAAGACGTAGAAAATGTCTGCCAGTGTATGTTAACTGTTAACTACATTTTCAGAATATTAGGGACACATTTGACAACAAATTACTTTTACCTTCCCCTTAAAAAGTGAGTAGTAAAGACAAACCTTTTTTGTAATAAGGACATCCAATGTTAATAAATGCAAATAAAATTGTTCAGCCCATTTATAGGTGCCCATGAAGCCATGGAAATAAAATTCATAACATTCTGTTAATACCCCCAATCCTGGAGCAGGATATGTGAATTTACAAATGTTACATTAGAGAGAAAATGTGAGAAGGTTAGCTGGTTGTATTTTATCTCCATGAAATACAATCCATACCAACAGCACTATACAAACACAAGAACAAAGTTCATCAAATAAACTCCATTGCCTGGCAGTTTAGCTGATCTAGTCATAGTAGTAATAGTTAAGTAATAATTGTATAATAATAAAAAAGATAATTTCTTATCCTGAAATTGTAACAGATGTAGGATTTTGTGTGTTTTAATTTTGGTTTTGGATATTTTGTTTAGTCTTTTTTTCTTTTTTAATTTTCTTGGGAGAAAACACCAATACTGCTTTAGCAATGAACGTGTTTTTCACTGTCAGCTGTAAAACTACATTGAAGCAGTGATATAAAAGTTCACTGTTTTTCTTGTGCAGAAATCAGCAATACGATGCTACCAATAGCATGGTGGCAGCTAGGGATTGCTTCTCCTTTCCTGTCTATTTTATCAATGCTTTTTTTTTGTACAGATGCCTGGGAAGGCATTGAAAAAAAAAAACTGTAACCCTGGTTTATATACCTACTGCAAAGAAGCCAGGGACATGCAGCTCCAAAGCAGTGTACACTCCAAATAATATTTTTTGCTCAGTAAAGAAATATTACAAAATACTGACATTGTTAACTGTAGAACTAATGCCTCTTCACCTGTTAAAGACTGGATGGACCAAAGAAGCAACTGAAGAGATGGAAGAATTTTTGTGTTCTGCTTTTGCCTCTGCTTTCCTTTTTGGCTCTCAGCAAAACAATTTGCTTCCCCCCAACCCTCCTCCATGCACCTGTAGTTGTTACTTTGACACAATATTTATTTACCCATTCGTGCCAAAATTAATTGTTTGTATTTAAAATTAATAGATGAGATATTTTTCAATAAAATATTTCTATTTTCTGAGGTCATGGGACATTCTTTCAGTTTGTAGGGGTTTGGTTTATTTTGTCTGGCTTTATGGGAAAAGTTGTCTTTGTGTCACGCTGCCTGTCAAATCAACATTTGTTTCTGATTTGCTATAAATCTAGATCTTGTTTTGGAAACACATTTCAACAAAATATTCCTTGAAATTAAACGTGTATCATCCTCAAGAATCAGCTAAAATCTAGAAGAGTGGAAAGATGTGACTTGCAGCAATGTACTTTTGTAATCAGGGTCAAAAAGCTGTCACGTTCCTGCAGCAGAACTGAGACTCTAACAATCATAAGAGCCATCTAAGGCCATCTAAGAAGGCCATCTCTGGTGAGCACTCCTGGGTCTGCTTGGTAGCTTGGGGAAATTCTCAGAGTGTACCTTTATGGATTTAGATCTTTGTTAGATGAGAGAAGCCAGTGAATTGTTTCAGATTTTCTTACCATTGCAGATTTTTTTTCCTTTTCGTTCTGAATGAGAATTCTGATTCTCAGCTAGCTCTAACATCAGACCCTCAATGCAAAATGTATTGCCAGTATTCTTCAGGAAGTATGCCATTTGTCCCAGCAGAGAGCATTGCTGTCATTTTTCTTGGTTGGGGGTTTAAGTTGTGATAAACTTCTGAACTGTTGGATTTTTTTTTAAATACTTTCCTAACTAGTCAGAAGCTAATACTGATGTGTTAATTTGTACTCTCTGAGCTTTCAAACTAAAATATTTAAAGCTTTTGAAGCTTTTTCTTCTCATTCATCTACTAATCCATTTCTTTTTAACGACTCCATATTACTTTGAGATTCTTCCTTATTTAAACACTGTAATACCAAGAACAGCTGACATCTCACACTTGCACACGTGTGTAGGGTTTAATGATTTAACTCTTCTGGCTAAAGTCTTCAAAAGAAACCATGCTGGTGCTGGAGCTGTGTAGGTCAATAGGTAACACTTCAGTGTTCCTTTCCTCAAAGTAATTTGTCAACATTACTTTTTTTGTCTTTCCAGTACTCACTGAGTGTTCCTGAGCTATAGAAATTGGAGGGAAAAAAAGGTGACAGATGGAAGGAATAATTGCTCCAAAATTTCTTTTAAACTACCCTTGCTACAGGTTAGAATTTTATTTTTGTCTTATTAGACTATTAGATAAAAAGCTTTGCCTAGTAAACCTCTTAGAATGAAGATTTTGCTTTTAAACTTTTCTGGAAAGCACATTCTCACTGTTTGTGAGTAAAATACTCTCTGCCAGCGGCCGCAACTGAGACTCAGTAATGCTTTAAATGCCATCTGCTGAATACTGAGTTCTTGAGTGTTTTACTACAAAGGAACGTTTTTATACAGAGTAGTGGTTGATCTTAACATTCTTTGTGACTACAGACAGTATGCTTATAAAGCAAATTATTAGGCTTTGGCAGTTGTCAACAGTCATTTCCTATCAAACAAGGAAACGTTTGAGCTTTAAAGTGAACAAGCTACTAGGGATTGTAACAGTTTAATCTTTTATAAATATCCAGCTCCCATTACATAGTACCTTGCTTCCCAGCTGGATTGGACCTTTATGTCTTCTTGTCCTGTAGGTGTGATGTTCAAACACCCTGCAGTGCTTGTTGGTGTGTGATTTTGATGTTGCTTTATATATCACTCTTGTAAGCAGGTCCCTCCTGCCTCATACTTTCATGGGTCATGTTTCAGAAATCTTGCATTTAACTCCTTCTTTCCTGAGCTTGCATGCTTGTCTATGCCTCCTTTCAGAAATGCAGAAACAGATTTGTGTGCTCCAAGCTGGCCCCACTGCCAAGGCAGAATGCTCTGACAGGAGGGCTAGAAGAGAGGGAAGCGATGGCTTTACCTGCTAAGGCTCTATTACTTGTCTGACTGTGAGAAAAGTACTTAATTTCACAAACAATACCTGCATCTCATTACAAAAGTAATGATAACTCTTTATAAACAATTAATTATTGCTTATTATAATTGAGTTATTATTGGATAATACGTGAGTCACCCCGGATTGCTCGCACGTGCTCAAAACAACAGCACGGGAAGCGCCTGTGGCGCTAATGACGTAATGCAGATTGGGCTGCATTACGCGTCTGCACAAGGTGGATTAGGCAGTCGAGAACGGAACCTGGTGGGGATTGTCCGTGTAGATCACGCGTGGGAGCTTCCCGCGGCGTGACCCGGGCGCTGCGCCCGTGGCGCTGCCGCTGGCGGGGAGCCCCTCGCGGCCGGCAGGGGGCGCCGTGCGGCAGGCAGCGCGAGCTCGGGGGGGGCCGTGGGTGAAGCTCCTGCGTCCGTGCTGTTACGGGCCGTGTCTGCACCCGCGGCTTCTCCCGCTGTAGCTGCTGTCCCCCTGACGCGCGTTGGTTATTCGTACATAAAATTAATCTTAAAATGGTTGAGAATCTCACTGATTTATTGTTGAAATCGTACCATGAACGTAGCAATGGGTTAGGAAAATTCAAAGCAGTTATTAGGAATGGTTTTTTTTAAGGAAAGTATAAAACTACTGTCATATTTTGACAATTCACATTAATTTGGACTTTTTCTCCTCAGTTTTTTTATGTATGCACACACAAGCAAGTCAATCCCACTGTGAAACTAATAGAATTTAAACAGGCAGACATTTATACTCCAGCATAATAGAACTGTCACTTTCTATTAACCAAATAGTACTGATGCAGTGGTAATAAGTAAAAATAGAAAAGTACAAGCCAAAGGGAGTAGAAAAATGATTCATTTTTTTCCATGTATGTCACATTTGGAAATACCAAATCCATACAAGTTCTGCCACTGTCCCAGTGGTGTTCAGCTTTTAAATGATAGTCTTTGTTCCTGTTGGCTCACCTCTTAGTTTCCATCCCGAGTTACCATACCATGAACTGTGATGTTCAAATAAGCAAAAATAATCATATTCTTAGGATTTTGGATGTATGTAATTGCAGTTTAATCCTAATGTAATATACCCTCAGAGACTCTGAGTAATGGCTCTTTACGTAGGGGTGATTTGTTCTAACGTGATCTGAAGTTTGTTGTGTTACACCACTGAAAGCACTTTGTCAATATATTGATAATCTCGCTATATGCAGGTTGCTTCCTATGTAACAATCTCAAATTAAAAGAATACGAAATTAAAAAGAGCGGGGTGGAGACACAGGCACATGTTTGCACACATATTGCTTGCATTAAAAACAGCAAGAAAAATGATTGTTTTCTCCAAGTCAGCCTGCTGTAAAGGATCATATTAATAAGCCTAACTACTGAGCTATTAGTTATTACTGTTATAAACAGAATTATTGTTTATAGCAGCCTTTCTAAAAGTCAGTTTAGTCTGGATCTTCCTGAGAAGCCTGGTCTGCTCACACAGTTTGCTATCTGTAGTTCAGCTGGTTTAGAAAACAAACACAAATGACTTAATTTAGTATTTCAACAATGAAACTCTGGTTAATCTGATGATACCAGAACACTGGTGAGGCTGAAATACTAAATGTATAATGTTGTTGCAATCATCTTGAATATTTAATTGTTAAATGGTCTTTGTTTGTCATTGGCATACTCTGTGATAGATGTTGAGTGGCTGAATTTGTAAAGTACTTTTGTGAAGTGCTTTGAGATCCTTGGAAGAAATATACCAGCATATTTTAATGTGCCTTTAGGTCTGAGAGACATCAGAGTGTATTTTAGTTTTTCATTGTAAATATTACAATGGTGCCAGCAATGGAGTATTTACAGCTCTTCATATGTGTGAGAATACTAAACATATGTATTTTTAAAGGAAATTCCAGAAAAATGTGAAACTAGCTTGTAACAAGAATTTGTGGGTTTGTGTCCATTGTTTTCGAGAATATGTAAATTGTTACATTATAGAACTCACTTTGAACCCTGCTACATAATTAGCTGCACTAAACATCAGTGTTCAATTTGGAAAATCTGTAGCCAAGTGTTTTATTAGAATTTCATGGAAAAGCAGAATGTGAACAAAACCATAGAGCAAATAATCTGAAAGGCAGTTAAAAATAATGAAAACCAAGCACCAGCCACATAAACACAGCAGATGAAGACATAGCAAATGAAGATCATAAAAAATAAGCTGAATGAAAACACATAAGGTCAATCCTCAACTGAAGTAAACGGAGGCATCTGCACCAGCAAGGATGGAACCCTGGGCATTTGCGTTAGCTGAGAGTCTGGTCTGTGAATTTATTATAAGTCTTATGTTTGGGAGGAAATGACAGTAACAGTAAAGGCTTTTTGGTCAACTGATAGCATAGGGCTCCTGCAGAGATTTGGTGTTCTGACAAATGTCCTCCTGCAAATCCAGTTAAGTTGATCGAAAATAGCCCTGATGTGCTCCACTGCACTGTGGGGCTGGCACACCAGGGGCTGAGTCTGGGCTTGAACTGCTGCAGTGCACAGTCGCTAGTCCTGTGCTGCAGGAGTTGGTCTGATGTGCTTCAGACAGCTGGCTCTGAGGCTGGAGCACACATCCCACTTGGCTGACTGTCTGGTAAAGTTGGAAACCCTGAGCAGAGAGGCAGGACTTGTAGCTGGCTGCACCTTGAACTGCTGCAGTTACATTTGCTAGAGGGAGATTCTTCAAGCAGTCAATCTCATTGATCATAAAAGCCACAAAACACTAGGAAAATCAAGAGAACAGTTGGTAGAGTTACAGTTGTTAGAATATGCCGTGTACTGACCTGTATAGGTCCATGTGTTTGCATCTCCATGCTTTCTCTTGCTAGGTACATCACCTCTGATACTAATCTTTTCCATGGTGTTATCACTATTGCCTTTCTGCACACTGCAAACCCCAATAGGTTTCAAGATCACTGTGAAAGCCACTTTACTTGCATCTCGTTCTTCCTCATATGTATAAAGCCAGAAGTGCTTAAGTTGTTTGTTCAGCCAACTCCATCAGCCCGTCTGGTTTTGTCTCTTACTGCTCTCACTTTCATGTGTGTCAATTCCCTCATGCCTCTTCTTAAAGACACATTCAGCTGTGCAAGAGATCTGTGCAAGAGACTTTCTAAACATACACACAGAAAACTACAAACCCTAATCAACTTCATAAAGTACTACAAAAGAGAACAGTAACTGCCCTTGGAGGTTCTTAGATGGGATCTCTGGTAATCTGGTGCTTTGAGAATTTAGGTTGTGTTTTATCCTTCTGAAACAGGATGGAAGGGCCTCTTGTGTTTCCTAGATGTTGCTGGATATGGTCAAAAGAGAAGCAAACACGATTAGTAATAAAGTTATTGTAAGAGCATGTCCAAATTCTGTACAGTCAGCTCATTTTCCTCATGGGGAGTGTCTTGTTTCCTGTGCTGTCAGTCGATCAGCATGTTAACCTTATGAGAAACGGTGATGAAAAATATAGAGGAAAATGTCAGAGGGATGAGACATAGCATAATCCAAGGTGCTCTGCCCATGGCAGGAACACGTGTGTTGGTGTTTACAAAACGCCTGTCAAGGCACTTTTCAAAAGAGGTACAATTGTGTGGGTTCATATGGTAAGACAAGGAACCAGGGAGGGTTTCAGTCTGCTTTCTACATCATGATTTCATATCTTTTTTCCAGGATTATCTGGAAGGTGTCTGGAAAGCTGTCAGAAGAAGCTCATTCCTGAGGAACACTACCTGCCCAAAGAAACAACAAGGAGGTCAGTGATGAGTGCTGCAGAATGGGCTTGGAGCAGGCATCGGTCGACAAAGGATCAGAGACACAACAAATTACAGGTCTTCAATAATGGAAAACCTGTGGCAAGGCTGGATGGAAAAAGGGAGGAGGCAATAAGAGAAGAAAGATGATGGTTAGGGAAAAACAAGGTTGTAAGAGGAGGGAGTCTTAGACGGGATAGTGAAGAGAGAGCATGAGGTGAGGACAGAGGAGTGAGCGGTGAATGGGGAAGATGGAAACGGAGTGAATCTGTGCTCCGGAGAAAATGCCCTAGGAGTGAACGGGTAAGAAACGGGGGACAGGGAAAGAGAGGAATAAGCGAGGGCACAGGGGTGGGTGTCCCTGCGGGTGTTGCCGGTTTGTCAGTGCCCCGCGGAGCGGTGGGGCCCGGCGCAGAACAGCTGGAATAAGAAAGGGGGCGCTGGGGACTCTCCCTGAGGAGCTGCGGAGGGTCCGGTCCGTGACCGCAGGCTCGGCATGTGCCGGAGCCGCGCTGCACTTTCCCAGCCCCCCTGCCAGGATGAGGGGGGTCGGAGAGAGGGAGGGAGGGAAGGAGGGAGGGAAGGAGGCGGCGAGCGGGACGGGGCGAGCGCCGTCCGACAGCAAACAAGCGCTCTGGAGCTGTGGCTTCCTGGAAACGGAGCCCAGCCGGGTGACAGGCTGCGGCGATAAGCGGCGGCTATCGGGGCCCTCCCAGCCGGTGCTGCCTCTCCGCGCCGCCGCCGAGCCGCCGCGGGAGCCGTGCGGAGCCGCTCTCCGCGCCCCGCCGCCGGGAGGGCAGGTAGGGAACAGCCGGGCACGGGGCAGCGCCGAGCGGGTCCCGCCGGGACGGCCCAGGGAGCGCGGGGTGCCGGCTGCGGCTGCGGGCGGGGAGAGGCGGCGGAGCCCGGTGGCGGCAGGAACGGGGCAGGGGCGCCTCGGTACCGCCGCTTCGGGCAGAGACACGGGTGTCCGAGACGCGCGGGGCAGCGGGGAGGCACCGGCACCGTGTCGGTAGGTGACAGCTGCGGGGCACCGAGCGGGAGGTTATGTCACCTGCATGTCACCTATAGGGGAGGCGGGTTTCTTAGGTGTCTGCAGACATCCCCCAGCAGGCAAGCTTTGAAGGATGCTGATACTCCTACACAGGCTGCGCTGGCGCTAAGAGGTGCAGGAACTTCTTATACAGGGGTAAACGCATTCATTCACACCAGGAAGCACCCAGGAGGTGAATGCCTGGCTGGAGCAGGTGGAGAAGTAAGAAGAGCAGGACAATGCTTATGCCATCCTGTAGGGCTTGCACTTTGGAGGTGTCATGGTATGGGATGGTTATATTTTAGTTAACTCTTTTTGTCTGTGCATCTAGCCAGGGTCAAACTACCACAAGAGATTATGTTTTATTTGCTCATAAATAGGAATTGAGGTTTTGGGTCACAGCCCAGTTACATTTTGCTTCAGAAGGAGTTTAATTTCCCCTCTTAAAAAGTGTTTTAAATAAGTTGAGCTAAATGGAAACTGAGTTGCTCATCAACTAAAGAAACTTGAAGGAATTTGAAAAGTAAGGTTACGTATTCCTTGGGCCATTTCTTGAGTATTGAACCAGAGTCAGAGTACAGCACCAGTACTCAAAACTCCTGATCCAGTAATTTCCTTCATTGGAATCAAGACTTAATCCATCTCTACTCATGTTTTCACAGCTGTAAATTGCGAGCTACACCTATCAATGAGAGCCATTACATATTCTTTTAGGAAAGACTTTAGTTTGGGGTTTTTTTTCAGAAAAAAAAAAAAAAAGGCAGATGAAGATTATTTGTCAGGGTAGTAAACAATGCAAAATGTAGCTGAGGGAACATTTCATGTTGAATGGAGACAGACAGCTGAGAAAGACGTGGTGTCAAAAGGAACATGCATATTAGAAACATCTTCTCTGTTGTATTCATTTCTCATGCAGTTGATCACTTACGTGCTGTTCGTCTGAATTCTGTGGAGTGAATGACATAAGCACCACATGTAGTAGTTCAGGAAAAGCTGCACAAAACCTGCCAAAATGGGATGGAGCAGTTACTGAATGGCAGGCCAAGCCCACTCGATGTCTCAGGTTCAGAGACAATTGTATGCGATACAACACATGTGGTACAGTACTGAACAACTAATGATAAAATTTTCCTCTGATTAGAGTCTGGATATTGTTAAGAGGAATTAAAGGGCTTCCCTGAGATGACAGGTCCTACCTCCCTATCTGGTATCGATTCTCAAGTCAGTCAAATGGTAACTGCAGTGGTGTTTCTGTTAACAGCATGGAGCCAAGAATGGGAAATATAGGCCAAACAGTGAGTTATGTAATGGTATTCCCTAAGGGTAGCATAAAAATGAGATGATTTCCTTCTGTCAAGACAAAGAGCAGATGTACAGTTGCTCTACAATATTCACTCTAGCCTTAGGTTCCTTAGGAGGAGTCCAATCAGGGAGCTGGTACCCTGGAATAGCAGATCCACCAATATCACTTCTTCCCCTTCCACAGCTAATTTTTGCAATATCATCACAAAGAACTTTGAGAAGTGGAATAGAGTCATCCTGGCTAGAAAAGGAAACCAGACTTGGATCACATGGAAGGGGTGTCATGATTTTCATGTGTCTCTTTCTCAGGAGTTTGAGGAGTGATAATGTGGAGCTATAGTTCACCAAGACAAAACAGAGATTCTACATATAGAAAGTTATACAAGATAAGGCAAGGGAGTGAAAACTATCTCAGAAGATTTGTTAGTTATGCCATTTGGATGCAATAAATAGGCTAGATTGGAAGGGAAGGAAATATTTTATGTGAAATAGTAAGTTTAATATTAATTATGTATATATACAGTTCATTTTACCCAAAAGGCTATGAAAAATGGATCAGACAGAATTGAATTATCCAGACTGTTACTGGCCAGAACTGAATTTTGGAAGGTAATTGACTGGTGACAATCCAAAATATACAGACAGCAAGTCTTGCAAAGGTCATCACCCAGCCTTTAATGACTATAGGTGCTCAGGGTCCTGGGTTTAATTCTGACCATATGATGGCACCTCCAGAAGTACAAAAGGGACATATATCCTTATGAAATACCAAGTTTGATCCACTCTTTCTGACTTTTCCATTTCTGTTGCCAGTTCATTGTCCTTGAGCACAGGTTGCTTTAAACCAGTAAGTCTTCAAAGACAGAAGGCCTGAAACCCGTGATTTTTGCTAAATTGAACTTTATAGGGCAAAAGCTTGCTTTTCAGCCTATGAATGCTTTCCATCATTAGCAATTTAGAGGATCAGAACACCAAGATGAACTTGTCTTCTTTATCACTAATACACAAATATTGCATATGTGGTTAACAAACTGATTCATATGTAACTGGTCTAGATCTGAATTTAGCTTTTTCAAAACTAAGTAATAAATTTTGGTTCATGGGGAACTAAAACGCACTCATTATTGGAAAAGTAACTGTGAATTTGTTATTCATCAAGTATGTTCCTTCCATGAATTCATCCCTGATCTGCTTGATGGAGTAGTAAAAATCCAATTTCATTATTTTTTTAACCCTCGCTACTCCAGCCTGAGGTAAGTGAATGCAGTAGCCCTTATGTCATGAATTAAGATCCACAGTAGAGTTTATATCTTGAGGTGTCAATCTCAGTTACACAGTAAAATGCCCATAGCTCTCAATGGATTATAGTCATGTAGTATGACTTCAAGATTTCGGACTAACTTGTCAGGATTATTAGTGATTAAAAAACTGTTCACTGATTGACTTAGCAAACTGATGTAGGGCTGTAAGCTTTTATTCTTATTTTTCTCTCATTTGCCTACGACTAAGTTGTTCAGACTACAAATTCTGAGAATGCTGTCAGGCTTAAGCTGGGATGTCCAAGACTTACATTAAGCATCAATAGTTTCCTGTAATTTCAAGGCAGTAATGTCTATTGGTACTCAAGAGCTCAGAGAGACGAGGGCTGCATGTTTCAGTATGGGCAGGTAATAACAGTGGCATCTGAATTTAAGAGATACTTCAGACATTTTGGCCATATGTGCTTCTGACATATCTCATCTGTAAAATGGTGATAATACAGTAATATTTACAAAGTATTGGGAGGATGATAAGAAATCAATGCCAATCTTTCTCCATTATGTAGGAAGAGTTATGATTAGGGAATGAACATTTTTCCTCTCAGCCAAATACTTTCCTCACTTATTTCATATGGTAGGAACAGTGGTAACAAAGCACTCATCAGTTTGTTTAAAAAAAAAAAAAGCTGGCTCATAGAATGTATGCTCACCACAAGAGTCTTCCCTAACCATGTACATTACTGTAGAAACGTTTGTAAACCTGTAATTTTAAGCTATGCGTGAATATCAATAGCTAATAGTCTGTGTTCCTGTGAAGGCAAAAAGGGTTATCTGATTATATGTAGTTGCAGATCTCTCTCTGCCTCACATTCTTGCAGACCAGAACAACAACATAACTTTTTTCTTTCAGGACAGTTAATGTTCTGGCCCAGAATTATAGCACCAGATGTGTTGCCACAGAAACAATTTAAAGGGAGAAGGAATTGCAAGCAAATTGTCTTTCTAGTGGAAAATGTTTTAGAGCCTCTCCATGGTCTGTATGCATGTTCTATGTGTGTGCAGCAGAGAGTAAGGGAGAATTTTGTTTGATTCAAATGTCTGTTAGCATTTTAAAATCCTCTATACAGCATTGAAAATTGAAAATATTCTATTGTGGGCACGAGTTATGTACCTCAGAGATATTTTTTATTAAATCTTTACTCATTTTTAGAAAGTTTTCTCTTGAAAAGTGTGCAGTGTGCTAGCTGATTGACTTAACCCCACTTGCAACTTGCTTTGGAAAAACATTTCCAGTAATAGGTATTTCTGTGAAAGTAAGAAAACATTTGACTATACAAAATTAACCCAGATTTTGATGCTGAGAATTAGTAGCACATTCTTGCATACAACAGTTGACATGCTGATGAAAAGAGGGAATGTGTATGGGAAATATTTTGATTTAATCTTGCCCAGGAAACCTTAAAGCAGCCAAAGCTCTTGATTATAGCTAGCATTTCTTTTTCTCAGAATAGTTGCCACAGAATACCCTATTCAAAATATCCTTTTCTTAATTATTATGAAAATACTTGTCTGAACAAAACATAACATGAATTACCTTAATATCCCCTTCTCACTTTTTTGACCACAGAACAGTATCTTTATCCTACAGTTTTGCATACTGTTTGGGGTAGAATAACGAGAAAAACACTCTGGAAGGCCACAGCTATGGCAGAACAAGTTGGCACAGGTAATAATTGTGTCAGAAACTCTTCAGATGTGGATACAACTAATATCTGCAAAAGGAGATTTTTCGTGTATAATTTATCTTGATTTGTGACCAAACCAGTTTAAACTAACAAAAGCTCTGATGGAATTGTGTCTGCACTAGGATTTCAGTTTTATCATAGACGTATCATAAAATACAGCATCTGTAGCTGCCATTGGTGGGCATTTCTTGTATAAACTTGTCTGAAAAATCTGAGAAAATTTTTAGAAGGCGAAGATCCACACATAAAAGTATTTTTTTTTCCGCAATTCTCTGTCATTCATGAATTTGGAAGGTCTTTCTCACTGCAGATTTTTAAATACTGCTGGTTTAATAGCTGAAGGAAACAAATGCATTTATCTGATCAAAAGCCAGGGTGAAACTCACGTCTGTTTGGAGTGATGGAAAAATTCTACCATATGCATCTGTATGTGTAATGCTTCTCTGTGATTTTGGAGGATAATGAACATCAATGTTTTGCCAAGAAGCCTTATTGTTCCTTTTTGTTTGTTTGTTTAGTATTTTCCCTCCATCTTTTTTCATACAGCCATACTTTTAAATGTCCTTCAATTTGAAAAAAAAATGTAATTGATTCCTTTTGTTACTATTTTTTAATGCAAATCTGGGATCTTCATCTTTTCATTGATGAAAGTTGTTTATAACGGAAGTGTCGGAATGTATCCAGGTATACTAGAGTCAGGAGCAGTCCCTTATGCTTATGAAAATAGCTTATTTTAAGTGTACTACAAGGGTAATGTTTTGAAATCTATCAGTCTTGGAACTAGGTTGCATACTGTGTCACACATTTGAGTTTTGGCAGGTTCATGGGTGTGTACATCACCAAACAAGATCTGCCATAAAGATAAATTCATTTCTCTCTTGCATTCATTATTCAGGCAGAACTCCAGTTGTGGGTGTGGAAGGAATGCAGAGCTGGGCCTAGAGCTGGTGTCTATACAGGTTAGAAATGAACTTTCAGTATAAAATCTGGATCTGAATCTGCGTCCATATTTCACTTGAGGACCACAGGCCTATGAATCCAGGTTTCTGGTTTGGGTGCTCTTTGGAACTAAATCAGTCCTTATGTTTGCAAGCTAATCCAAACATTCCCTTAATTAGTTCATATCCCTTTTGTTTGATCCCATGAGAAGATAGGTTAGTCTTCCTTTAGGCGATAGAACTTTCCCAGACAGAAATTGTAAATGAGAAATATAGGTTCTTATAATTTTCTTTAAAATGTCCTTTGGGCCTGAAATTTCTTGTGCTTGGTTTCAATCCAGTATTCAATAAGACTGGAAAGTCTGAATAATGTCAGTTCAGCTGCATTTTTCAAGTGCATTTTAAAAATATGTACTTTCCACTTATATTTTTTTTCCATAATTCTCTGCACTTATATAACCTCTGGTTTATTATTTAAATTGCCACTAACCTGAAGAGGGAAGAATTATTCTCCAATACTGGGACTCAACAGATAAACAGGGAGGCAATTTAAAGACCTCAGTGTGCTTTAAAATCTTAATGTTCAATACTTCAGTGTTAGCATGAATAGGTTTATATTTCTACTAGTGCACACAAAAGGCAATGTAAGTGACTTTGAGTTTGTCTATGCAGTCAATTTCTGTAGTTTTTATGTAATGCAATTGAAATTTTGCAAAAATACTTTAGAAAGTTTCTTCAGATGATAAGGAAGGATTTTGTTTGATGAGCTCTGTAAACTAAGAATAGTAGGCTGGAGTTTTCAGGAAGATTTGACACATAGAGGGATTGCAAATACATATTCAGCTGTTTAGGCACTTACTACAATAAAATGTACATATTGTGTAACTGAGTGTGAAAATGTGACTAATACTTGATCTATATTGAAACTTCAGAGGCTTTTCTAAAGTTTTGAAGACAACTGATTTGTAGCTATTTAGTTGACTGTTTTTTACAATGGAACACAACAAAAGAACAGTCTGAAAATGCATCAGTTTAATTCCATCAGTAACATCACAGCTTCAGCATTTCTATATGTTTGGTGTGTGTATATATATATATATAAATGCACATTCCTGTGTGCCTTTTTTTCCTGCTTTTAGTACAGTAGCATATACCCAGACTTCATGAAAATCTGTCACTAGGCTTTTGTTGTTTATTGTCTGAAATACAAGCCCACATAGTGATCTTGAAGGTAATGTCACCTTCTAAGAGAGTGTGCAGAAAGCTGATGGGAAATGCTACTTTATTTAACAAGTCCCACTCAAACAATAGAGCTGTCCTTTGTGTAGCTAGGCTGAAGTCTTTGGATCTTGTTTCTAATTCCACTGAGGCTGAGTTGTGCCCCTCCCTTTTTCTGAAGTGTTCACATGCCAATGTCTTGTGCAACCAACATAATGTGTTAACAAATCTAGAAGAATTTAAATAACCTTAGACAATCAGTGCAGGCATCCCAGCTGCATGCAAACAAACATCAGAAGGGCAAAGCAAATAAGTAGCAATGCAAAGTATCTCAAAATTGCTTGAGCTTGGCTTCTTGAAGAGCAAACACACAAGTCTAAGGATTATGTGCTCTGCAGGAGAAGACTTTAGATACAAACACGTACTGCATCTTCTGGTAAGATCTCCAGTCCAACCATAATTTCTTTGTCTGCCCAGCCTAGCTTGTTTCCTCCAGAGCTGTAGTAATATATGTTGAATCTTTCCCTGGTATGTGTATGAATTTGAGTTTAATTTAAAGTAATACGCAGATCTACTTTGACCTGTAATTGTCAGATTATCTTTACAATATGGTAAAACTGTAGATTATTGTAAAATATCTCTCTTGAATAAGCCAAGTCACATGGAACAAAACACCATTTTTCTATTATAACATTGAATGTTCTCTGTGCCATTGCTGCTGTAACTGTGTCAGGATCTGGATTTAATTCTCTATCTGAACTAATATATTGTTGGAGTCGCTTGTCAACATACATATTTTGTATCTGAATGGCCACTTCTGAATTTTCAAGATCACCCAAGAGTGATTTTCTGCCAGTAACTTCTCTGGACTGTGTGTTCTCAATGACATTTTCTGCAGAGGATCACAAATGTGAGTTCAGAAGATCAATGGTCTATGCACTGATGGTTGGAGGGTCAGATTGCAAGTGTGGGAAAACTGCCAGGGGACACAGAGCTTCACAGGGACGTACTGTTCTATCTGCTCCCTCTCCATCCAGGCATGGTTTGTCATTAATGGGAAGCCATATCACTGGTGTGCTTATAGCACCTTTCAGCATTCTGGATGCTGCTGCCATCACCTCAGGCTCATCTGGAAAGATGCATTATGATTGTCTTTCCCAAATCGTGCTTGTCTGATGCAAAAAAAGCAGATCAGTACAGATGTAGTGCCTTTGATATCACTGGAATCATCACAATACTGTGATATTGATCTGTTTTAAGTTCTTTGCTAGTGATCTCATCCATTACCAGGATTCCTTAAATTATCAATTAAGCAACAACTATGTGAACATGAACTATGTGTTTGGCCATCCACTTTTGTGTTAGATCTCTCAGCAGCTCTAGTAACTATAACTTAATGCAAACGTGACTGACATTTCCCTACCTACCAGATTCTGAAGGTGGCTGCTGTTTGTCTTTGATGAGTATGTACAGGGAACTAATTGACACCTTGAATCTTTAGTTCATTGATCTTGGATAAGAGGCCTTCACACTCTTGAGCCAGTGTACATGTTAGCATCACAATTTGCTCCTTCCATGTTGAAAGGGAACTAGGAGAGCTTTCTTACAGGAGGCCTAGTTTTTTCAAGGGGCACAATCCTATTTTGCAAGAATGGTCTCAATTATAATTGGCTCCTAGGTACTTAATAGAAACTGGATAACATAAATTAAGTCAATTTACATCACACAAATTTTATGAGGCATGAAGGACTTACCCACAGATTTTTTTTTTATAAATTAAGAATTATAATTGTTCTGCAATTACTGTGTAGCCCTACTAAGCTTTGTTCTTCACTTAAATGTAGTACTGTTGTAATTTTGTCTGAGTTGAGAGATGTAGACATAGATTTTTAGTGATGTAGACATATGACATGAAAAGCTTTTGCAGCTATACTGTTGTGGCAATGTTGTATGCTAATACAATTTATTCTTTCCCCTAATGTGTTATAGCAGTGTATCTGTACTAGCAAAGTCCTTGTAGTATCTAAGTAGAGACAAGTAATAAGCCCTCTCTACAGCTGTGAAGTCCCTGCCTATATTACAGGTCCCTACCCTCAGCTAAATTGTGTAAGGACTGTAAAACATGTTTTCTTTTAGCAACAAGGTTGAATTATTAAAAGATGCAAGTATAGAAGCAGTTACAGTGCACAGTAGATTTGTGCATGTGTGAGTATTAATTGTTTTAGGTCTGAGGGATAGTTTTAACTATGGTGATAGAAAGCCCAGGCTTGCCAAGTCACTCTATTCATTCCTAGGAGAACTTTTGTAGTAAATAATACCAATATTTTGATAGCAGTGAGATGCCGGTAATACAGTTATACAGATGGTGTTCACATTGAAGGGATTTTTTTGCATTATCTGCAGACTAATAATACATTTCAATACTGTACTAGATGTAGTAAAACAACAAAGCTTTCTTGTTTAGCTATATAGAGCTATGTTAGAAAGTTTCTGGCATATCCGTGAGCACTAAGAGGAATATTAAAAAAAGATTTAGCTATGCTGGTAAAATACTCATAAGAATACTCCTTTTGCCTGGATTGCCTGTGTCTTTTGGGAAGAGAGGTAGAAACAAACTGGCAGAAGACCTCAGTTATCTCTTCTGTTGGAGTTTCCACATAGATTCTAAGTAAACCAGCCCCCAAGGTCTAAGAAAAACTCCTCATGATGCTGAAAAATACGAAACACTAAGCAGATGTGACTGCTAGTTGCAGTAAAAGCTTTGAGTCCTCAGGGAACAAACAATTGGGTTTATAGTCTTTGAAGAATTTTGAGTCAGAGAGCTGATGGATTTTTTTTGTGCACAAAACTGAAACACATTTTCGTGACTGATTCTTGCCGTGTTTGTTGATGATATTCATAACATTTCAAGGGACCTTAAAATTAGATTAGCTTTTGGCCTAAATGTTGAAATGGTTTGATCTCAACCGATCCCGCTGAGCAACTTCTGCTTAGCACTTCCAATTATGTCTGCCTGTTGTGTAGCTCTCTTGTGTTTGGGCTGGGTGAGGTAGCAGAGCTGACATTTCCAGGAATTCATTATCTCTGGCAGAAGTCTTGTTAATGTCAGTTATTGATAAGTGGGAAAGTAAACATGTGGCTGATGAGGCAGTGCACTTTCAGTGGCTTACCACTAGTTTGATTTCATGTCACAGCACACAGTGGTGCACCAAAGAAAAGTTTTTCTACCACTAATTAACTTTTCATTAATTTTTTAAAAACTATTTTTCCTGTATGGTTTTGGTTGTAACTTCTTTCTCCTTTCTAAGTTAGATCTTTATTTCCTTGTTAACAAACTTTGGTCACATTAGAGATATCATTTTCTAGTCTTGCTAGAAATGCTTTTGACTTAAGAAATAACTGTTCCAGCTGTTTTAACTTTTAATGAAGCTGAAAAGGGAATTTTCATATGCCCAAACAGATTTTTTATATTTGCTGACTGTGAACTATTTGAATTAAATAGCAGTAACAAAAACACAGGGCTGAAGAGAGGAAGTTTATAAAGGCTGAGGCAGATTTGCAATCAGTTATGCTGATGGAAGGCATCACCACTCTCCTTCAGAGATGTGTTGTCAGAACTGTTTATGTGAACCGTCTCTAACCAACATCCAGGAAAATAACTGCTTTCAAAAACACACTCGAAACAGTAGTCTTTGCTAAGTTATCTTTTTTTAGACCGAAATACATTGAAGGGGCACTCCATGAAGTAGTGACCATGGCAGTTTTTGTAGTCTTTCCTGGGAAAACTATGCCAGAAGGCAGTTTAAACTATGTCCAGAAGTCAGTACACAAGTCTGACTCTGATTTTATAGTTTTCAAAGGGCTATTGCTGTAATTCTATTTAGGCTTCAAATAATTCAAAGCTGTTTTCTAGGCAAAACCAGACTGATAAAACTTAAATATCTGGCTTAAAAGTAAATTTAGTCCAGTTTAGACTGCATTTTTCTTAACTGCTCACTTCACTATATGTACCCTACCCTACATTAGCCTTTCAGCTGTTTCCAAAGCCATCTCCTTTTGAATGTTTAATATTTAAGAACCAATTAGTTCCATTTTGTTTTGTTTGGATAGTTTGCAATTAAGCATTCTTTCAAGTGGGCTTTATTTAGCTAATTCTGTCACAAAAATAAGCTCTAAGGGAATGAAAAGAAGTTCAAGCTAGCCAATGTTTATTTTTATTATTAATAATTTATATTATGGTAGTCCCCAGGGGAACTAGGGCCCCACTAAACCTAGTTTCCTCTGCATATACTGACTACATGTCACAAAGCCTTATACAGCAGAAGATTCCTTTTGGCTGCTGTGGCTTAGTGCAAGGGACCTGCTCTATACTGCAAGGGAGTGTGTTGATGAAGAGCTTATAAAGACAAATCAAGAATAGTTTGGTTTTTTGTTTGTTTTTTTTTTTTAAAGAAGCTTAAGCTAGGAACCAGAAGGAAAACTTAATACATCTTTTCTATAGAAAGCTATTACTAATGCATTTTTCCAGTGTGAGTGCCAAGTCACGACTACAAAGGTCTTAGTCATCCTCTCTCTCTGAAGTTGTGGCAATGCTCTCAGTGACTTTGAAGGGAGCAAGACTGGGCAGAGAAGTGTCAGTCCTAAAAATTGTATCTATGTCCCAAAGCAGAACACACTTCATTTTAAGAACACCCTGATGGGCAAAGATGGTGTAAAAATTGTCATGTATAGCCAGATTTCTATTAGATATTACTGTTTTCATGTGTCTGATCTTGAATAATTGGTCTACTTTGTGTTTTACAGAAGTCTTGAAAGAAGTGAATTTGAGTCCTTTCACACTTGCTAAATGCAAAGGACACACAGAGCCAAGTCCTGGCCTTCTGTAAATAGATAGATCTGAAAAGAGTTATGGCAGTTCATATAAACTGAGGATCTGGCCTAGTCTCTATGGGATACTTATATGAATTAAGTTGATAGAACTGACTTTGAGATGAACAGGGCTGCAAAGTGGAAGTACCTTGAAGCTTGTGTAGCAGTGCAAATTTTCATCATCAGTGGAGTTGCCATCCTTCTCCTCTCCTCTTATATGGAAGCATCAGTCTTTTTTAAACTCGTTCCATAATTCCAAAATAAAAATCTACACAGAAGTTTTCCTGACCTCTCTGTTCCATATTCCTGTCCTCATTAGTTCTGTTTAAAGGGGATAAAACATCTGTTTCCAAGTACAGCTGTGTGGTTAGTATGTAGGTCTTTTTCTTTTTTCCATACAAAAATCTCTAAATCTGGCCATTTAAGACACAGATTTTATAGGAGCTAGAGTTGGGCTGTGCAAAGTTCACCTCATTAAAAACAAACTCAAACCAAATAAAAGCAGAGAATAGCAGCATAAAAAATGTGAGCTGTGAATATCAGAGCGTATGTATTAGGAATTGGTAAGAAATGAAGGGGAAAGTACAGATATGTCCACATATATTCAAAGTTTATTGTTTTTTTCCACAAGTAAAGTTTACATGCTTGTGGAATGTCTGCAGAAAAGGAACATTAGTACAGTAAACAGTGTCGGGATTGCTATGACAGCTACCCTAATTTGTCAGAAAATATTATGGATTCAAGCCTGTGTTAGAAGATACTGAGGAAATTCACTCTAGATAAAATGTTCAAACACATGAAAAAATTTGTTAATATTTTGTCTGTTACGTGGCCAATGAGAGACATTCTAAATTGTCTTGATTTTGTTATCTCTTTCTAAAAAAATACATCATTTTTCATTATCTTATGATAGGCACCAAGACTCGCTAACCAGTAATGGAAATACCAACTGAAATGAAGTCTATGTCTATTCAGCAATAACGAAAATATTTTCTTTAAAACGTAACCATTTCTCTCTATTTCCCTTTTAAATGACTTTTTGTATACTTTTCCTCTTTTCCCAATGTTCTTTGGAATACTGATTGTAGCTTAGCAACTTCATCACTTCTGTGGCTCGAGATCTTGGTAACATTTATGGGAATAAAACAGAATTTCCATAGGAAGTTGACTTAATGATTTAATTCTTAATAAAGGGACAATTTTCTTGATCAAACAACTAAATGACAAGGTCAGAAGCATGCCCCAGGACAGATACTGGTATATTGTGATTCACATATCTAATTTCTTTATAGATATCAAAATACATCCCACATGCTGTTGAACATCAGATTTCAATATTACTGGAAGTTTGTAGTCTCTTTTGGTTAATCTTCTTTGTGTAATAATCAAAACATGCGTCTGTCTACCATGGTGGTTTTTATTGAAGCTCAGACTAGGGATTTTCCACAACTCTAATGCTAAGATAAAGGACCTTCCTTATTTCATAATTGACCTGGAAGTGGGCTTTTGGGAGACTCCTGCATTAGTCAATGGATGGATACATGATGACACCTGATAAGTCTGTCTGTACCATACGTTCAGGCATAGATTGGGGAAACCATGCAAAATGAAGTGTGCATTACAGAATGTTCCTTGGGGTTCCTAATTAAGAAGGAGGAACCTCTTAAGGACAGAATTTATAGGATTCAGTGCCTTGCTGCAAGGCAAATTTTCCTTTGTCAGAAATGGAAGAGCCTGTTCATCACATGTAAATTGCTTTCCCTTGTTGCCATCTGCTTCTTCTCTCGTTAAGAATTTGTTTTTAAGTATTCATTATAACATAGCGAACTGCAGACTCAAATTCTGCCAAAGCTAAAAAAGCTGCAAGTCAGGCTAGCGTGTGGAGCCTGCCACATTCCTGAATCTCTGATTCAGGCTTGCAAGTTTGTCATCAAGTTTGAAATTGAAACCAGAGGAGCTAGCAGCAAGCCCTGTGCTCATAAATCAGCTGATAATGGGAGAATTGTTCTGTGCCTTCCCCTCAGGAGTAAAGCAAAACTCAATGCAAAAGTACTCACAGCAACTAGAGGAACAATGATGTAGGCAAGCGTGGACAAACTACACGTGGCTATATGAATCTGCCACATACTGGCAAAGGAAGCAAATGAGAATTTGGGTTATGTGCAATCACCGATCCTTTTCTTATTACAGCATTACCCAAAAGTTACAGTGGGATTTACAGTCAACCTTGATTCTGAGTAACAAATTCCAGGAAAGAAATAGGCACAATCCGTCAGTGTATGATCCGTGACAAGGTCTCCTTTGTGCTCCATTTGTTTGATATCTGCTGCCACTAGAGGGAGGTACAAAATTGACCACAAAATTATGTCTTGAAAAATAGTTTCCAGGTCATTAACTAAGTTCAAGCCAACATTTGCTGCTGAGATTCTACTGGAAATCTGAAATGAATGACTAATTTCCTTTGGATATGTACCAGTGTCACTGAGAATAGAACTTGGATCTGTATGCTAGGTTGAAAACTAATTAGAAATACAGTAACATTTTGAAGTGCAAGCCTGAAAAACAGGTTGTCTTGGACTTGAAAGTTGAGCCTCATGTTCAAAGAGCTACACTAGAAATGGTTACATCAGAAACACTATGTCCAACACAGGAAAGGCTATCTGAGGGGACTGCTTATGATATTTAAATTTATTGCTGCATAGGAAACCTGAACTCCAGAACTTCATTTCCAGAAGCTGGCATAAAGCTATAGAAGTGCCTAATGACTAAAGCAATAACTTGGATCAAAGCCGTTTATCTGATTTTCTTTTTATGGCTTGGATATGGCTAGGAGGAAAGTATGTCAGATATGCAGTACTTAAAGATATATTTAAGAGTTGAATCTGCCTAGATACAATTTGCAAAAGTACCAAAATGAGTTACTCCTTTGTAAACAATGTAAACTATGAATGCACCTAAATTCCTATTGAGAACAACATTTCATCCCTGAATAATTTGAGATTTTCAAAATGCATTCTGACAGGTGTAAGTTTGATACAAAGTAAAGTTGTCATCTAATAATCTCAGTTAATAATTTTAGGACAAGAATTTTCTGTGGAATACATGTGCAGCTATGTAGAGAAGAAAAATCTTCCACTTACAGCAGAAACTGCTAGGTAACTGCTCACATTGCGCAGTCTTAAAACATCACAAATGTCTGATGAATGTGAGTAGAAGGATTGTTTGTGGTTCTGTACAGATATACCCAGTAGATTCACAGCACTGTAGGTAAACACACCTCTTTAGTAGGAGATGGTTTTCTGCATGGATTGCATTTTTCTGCAAAGGCTGAACAATTTGTCTACATTGTTTTATACCTATTATAGCAATTGAGGGGAGAAAGAGATGAGTAGGAGTGACATGAGAGAGCAGGAAGATTGCAAGGGAGAAGCAAATTTTGTCAACCACTTCTTAGTTAAAGTACTAACAGGGAAAATTTTCACCAACTCATCACAGGCAGCTATTTGTCTCAATTACTTCCATTTTTGCAAATCTGTTTTACTATTTAAAACCAAAATATCTGTAACTACAGTGGCTCTTCCCCTGTCTGTGTGGTGGACTAGTTGTAGGTTATGTGTATTGGTGTGAGACACCAGTTTTAGATAAACACAAATCACAATTCCTTTGTTAAAATGAATTACGTATAACCTTTTCAGATTCTGCTGTGACTCCTTGTGCCTTTCCATGGAAAGATTTATCTGAAGAAAGGATCTGCATTTGAGTGTAATGCTGTGTTAAAAGAGTTATATTCAGATGTAACATCAAGGGCACTTTCTGTCTCCCTGATACAAATGACTTTTCATCACTAGAAAAATAACCAGAGAAGTTTTTCTTATTTCAGCCAATAACTATATAAATAAAATGTTTGTCTAACAATTGACAAAAATGCTTAAAATTTAAGGGTTTTCAGTCATAAATTTGGAATGTTTATCTAGCAAAGTAGACATTTCTACTAAGGTCAATGTTTTTTCTAAAGAATGCTCAAGAGCAAAGATTAAATATAGTGTGTATTTTCCCAGTGGATTCAACACTGTTCTTTGCACAAGATGGTCACTTCATTCTTTCTTCAGTCAGACTTCATTACATCTACATTTAGAATAATTAGGTCTGAGTCATGATGTTATCACATCTCAGGAGTTTCATTAATTTTAACAATCTGGATTCTTTAGATATCCAATGCTGCAAAGTAAGTGCCAAGGTCTAGAAATTTCCAACTTGTTTCATGGTACATTGAAATTACAAAAAGCTTCAGTGGCTCAGGCCCAGATCAGCCCTAAAACTTTGTTCAAGATGTTAGACAATATCGTAATATGTTGGGGCAATCCGATTCTTTTTTCTTTATCAGTGTCATGAACGACTCAAATGCCATTTTCTGCTGCAAGTGTTTTACAATGGATACCACTCATCATAAGAATTCAGAAGTGTTAGTTAATTCCATTGTTCAGAGTTTTGAAATAAATGGAAGAAAAATAATTGTGAATACGTGATTGTAATGGTAGACAAATGCAGCCCAGTTTGCAACATCACTAGTAAATTTGACTTATGATAGAAATTTTCTGGTCTAGTTATGTTAGGGTTGTCTTTTCACCAGTTGAGTGTTCGCAAGATGAATTTCTGACAGCTAAAACCCTAAACCAGATGCAATTACAGCAGCAAAATAGTTGTTGTGGTGGAGTTTATAAGAAATTCAAGGAAGTGGAATGAGTAACTTAGCACCTTTGAAGTTTGTTTTTTTTTTTAAACAGCAAAGGATTAGTTGGAATCACAGATAATTTTTAGAGTAAGTTCAGAGAATGTCCCTAAAATCCCTAAATGTTCATCTACTTAATCACTACTGATTTTGGTTACAAATAGTGAAAATGGAGTTTCAGTAGAAAGGGTATAGAACCAATACACTTTAATGGCAAATTTACTTGGCTGTCCTGGAGATTAAGTGAATTTTAAGAAAAACATACTAGAATAAAAGCCTACAATAAAATCTCTGTATTATGCTATGCAGGAATCAAGTTACTCAGAGGACTCTCCATATAGGCACATATATAAGCCATGTATTTTAGGGTTAAGGCTGCAGCCTCTCCAATGAAATGTTGAGTGTATCTGATATCAAGGAAAGGGTTATATTGTGATAACACAAAATGAAATAGGCTCTGATTGGTTTCCACAACTAGGAGATAGAATAGCTCCATTGTCCTTCCAAGTAAAGCTAGTGCAGTATTTACAAACAAAATTATCTATAAGGATGACAACAATAGGCTAAAAATAAAAGGAGAAAGTTAGCAGCGGGTGGTGTGAGACAAGTTCTCATGATGACATAATGTATCCAGAATCGCAAACATGATCCTAAGACACTGAAGTGATTGACATTTGATAGTTTGTGTTCAATCCTTGTATTTATTTTTTGTAGTGACTAATAATTGACTTGATTTCAATCTGTTTTTTATTTTGTTAGGCTGCTGCAGCTTGCTGAAGCCAGTGACCAACAGATTCTGACATATTAGTGAGGTATGTAGCCACTTGTTGCCTAGACTATCAACTCAATGTGTGTGTCCACAACTAGCTGAAGGAAACAAATCTGGTACAGTTCTTGTAGACACATAACTAGGAGCAAGTGTACGTCTCATAACAACTGGTCATTCACAATTGGAACATTATAAACTTTAAGGAAACGTGCACTCTAGCAACAGGTCACCAAGTTCAAGAGAACCTCTTGGAGCTATTAAAATCAAAACATGGCTACTAACTTAAAGTATAAAACACAAGAAGAAATATTTTGCAAGAAGTCGGTGAGTCATTTTTTCCTCATAAAATTGTTGAAACCATTGTGCCCAGAAACAATTAAATATGTGACTAGGGCTGGAAAAGTTTAGCCATAAACACAAACAGACACTAGTTCTTTGTTTGTAGAGAATGAAGGTCATTTGGCTTGAAGAATATCCTGATACTAACAGAGATGAAGCAGAACATGCAGCTTGAGTGTACTCACTGCTGCATAGAAGTTCAAATATTTGGCTCTACATGCCTAAATACTTGATAACACTGAAGGTTAAATGCTAGTAGTATATTATGGCAAATCATTGAAACAGGGACAAACATATTCCTTTAATCTGGAAAAAAACCATACTGTTTTGATATATTACAAATACATTTCTGAGACCCAAAGTCTCAATCTTACAAGTTTGCACACATTAAAATGTTTGAGTCAATCAATACCTGGCAGTTTGGAGATCTGTTTAAGACTCACCAGCTTTATAAGACCTTTTCAAGACTCCTTGTTTTTTTCCAGTAGTTTGGTGTTTCTATTGCCCTTGGCAATAGACTCCTTCAGTTTGGCCTGATATATTTGCATTTTACATATGCCAGCCCCTAGCTAACTACCAACTTAACTTTCTGTACTTTGGGGAAAGACTAAAAGAGAGGAAGTTCCTCTGCTCCCCAGGGTATAATCACTGTATTTCTGAGATTTGGAGACCCTGGCCTACACAGCAGAGGTTACAGGTTGGAAGATAGATTTGAACTCAGCTTTGTCCGGGGTCCTTATCTGATTTATTTCTAGCCTAAAGGGAAAGTTGAATTTGAGATGTATCCATATGCTTTTTCTCAAGGGTAGATGTAATGAAGCTTAGCACTTTATACAGACAGTCTGGCTAGCAAAATGCTCTGTTTAAACAAGTGCATTTATAAATATTTCTTACAAATAAAATGTCTTGACATCTCACTTATGGTCTTCAACTCAAAAGTGTGAAATGAACTGTAAGATTTCTAGGTCGATACAAAATGTATTTATAGGTGTGTACCAAGTGGAGTTTGGCTTTGTTGACAGTGTTTCAAAGAAAGATAACCCCTTAGTGCTGCTTTCCTAACATTATTTAAATTCTCTTCGTTCTTACAAGAGGGAACCGTGAAAATGTGCTTGCAAATTGCTTTTGAATGTAGCTGCATGTTACAGCAGGGCATGACACGGTCAGTGGCCTCGAGGACTGAGCTTTATGCAGTCAAAGAAAACAAACGGCCCATGAGAATTTTGAAGTGCTCATGGCTGTGTGCAAGTGAGGTCCAGTCATCTCTCATTTCTACTAGTTTGCAACAGTCTATATTTTCTTGAAGTCCAGAGTTGTATTTGATTTATAAAAACACATGTGACAACATAGTCAAGTGTAGCAATTTAAGCAGTTTATTTCTTTCACCACTGAGTTTGGGGGGTCTGTACATTTCCAAATTAATTCTTCACATCAAGGGTTCAGATTTTTATTTGGGGAGTTTTCTCCTCATTTTCCAGTTTCTTTTCCTTGTGAAGAGTCTGTCTATTTTTATTTTTTCATATCTGTATGCTTCAAAGGCTTTCAGTCTCATGCTCTACAGGCTTTAGGAGTCCTATAAAATTAGACAAGCTTGTCCTGTGCTTTCTTCCTCCCTTTTACTCACGAACTAGCTTTCCCAGGTTGGAAAGCTGAGAAATAGATCCTGGGAATCTGGCTTAGCCTCGATGAGGGATGTGGTCAATAACCACAAGACTATTCCTTTTATTTCTTACTTTAACAGCTTGTTATGCAATTACATTTTTCAGTAAGTTGCATGTTTTTCTGGCTAATGATCCTTTTGATGGGGTGAATGTTCACTGACTTACAAGTATCTGAAAACTAGAGGAAAGAATGGAAAATATTTTGAAACTTCAGCTGTGCTATGATGCAAATACAATCTTTGACGGTATGTTAAGGAGACATCCTTTCAAAGCAAGTGAACCTATGTGCTGTACAGTTTGATTAAAAGGCAATTAAGATGCACCACAATTTTTTTATGTAACAGATTTCTACAGATTTTCTAATGAAGCTATGGTGTCATGTGAACTTCAAAGCACTGAGATACAAAATACCTACCCATGCCCAACACCTCTTTTGACAAACTAGGTAACTTGCAAAGCAGGGAGCTGTTTGGCTCAAATTTATCTTTATCACATCTTGTTCTAAAATCTTTTGCCTGTTTTTCACAGATGTATTCATGGGCTTGGCACAGCCTGTAGAACAGGCAAAGAAATGAGAGTCTTAACACCTCAGACCTGGGAACTGACTGAGCAGCTTTTAATGAAATGTGTCTCACTGCAGGATCTCTGCTTATGGAAATCCATGTCAACTTTCGTTACTGCCTTGGTAGATAATGATACCTAAAGCGTAGTCACTTACAGTAATTGCTGAACTTATAGACTAGCCCAAAATTAGCAAAACACTCTAAAATCTCACCCCTCTTGAGAAGTATATTTATCCATTCAATTCTTTATATGCATTCTGGAAAAGCATTGAGTTAAGTTGCTGTCCAAGTTAGTGGCAGAGCCAGGAAAAGAGTCGTACCTTCACATTTATGGGCTTCTAGTCTGACTAATTATATCTATGCTGGTGGGATAATGTCAGGCAGAGGAGTTGAGTGCCAATGTTTCTTTCCAGTATCTACTCTCAGCTCACAGTACTTCAGAATGTAATGTAGGACCAACTTTTGCATGGAGCATGTAGAAATCCTTATTGGAGTTTGTACTTCTCTCTGCAAATAGATACTCCATCTTTTTGTTTTACTTAGTTTTACTCAGTTGTGGTGTTTACATTACACCAGCTTGAGTGGGGAAGGAAGGGAATATTTCTGTATATTAACTGTCTGAGTGATTTTCTACAGCTGCTTTGAAGGGTATGTCTGTTACTTATATTGCAACTTGGATTCTGTAGACATATGGCAGAGAATACAACTCTCCAGAAAGCAAAAGAGTTTGACTGATGGAAAACAGAAGAGAGCAATCCAAGAGAAACTCTGCCAGAGGAGGAGCATGAACCTGACATTTACTTTTGAATCCAGACTTCTGCCTTGAGCTTAAGTTCCACACTCAGCCAGTTCTACCATTGATTTCAGTGTGGCTCTGCACAGATACAAAGATCTGCTGTTTGGACCTTGCTAAGTCTGGAGCCTAAGTATTGTTCTGGCATCCATACTGATTTGGAAATACACTGGTTGGCCTGAACTCCTTAAGCAGTGGGACAATTACAGGGGTTTTAAAAAGTCAGAAATGTAGAGCCTGTGAATTGAGGATATTCTGGCTTTTACATAGTAAGTTTGTAAAATCAATCAGAAATTGAAGACAGCATGAGAGATTTCATTTTAGACTATTCAGTGCCTTATTAATTGTCTTGTGGATGGCAACAGAGGAAACGTGTATAGCAGACAGGTCTTTTTTTTCTGTTTAATCTACTGTCTGTTGTTCTGACTTTCCACTTCCATTAACCTCAGCACAAGCCTAAACTGCCAAGAAGATTTTAACTCATCTGTTTTTCTGTTTATTTCAGAAGTTTATAGACCGACTGGCAGTCATGTCTGTCAAACTCACATTTGTCTCTCCTGGTGATGGGGGTGGTATCAGCAGGAGTTGTTCCTTCACTGGATTCAGCACTGTACAAAGCAGAAAATTGGCGTAAGTAACATAAAAAATAAAGCACTTGATCAACTGGGCAACAGACATTAACTACCGTGAATGTATTTTTTATCTTAAAGCATTTATGTATAGAACTTGTTCCTTATTTTTTCTCTTAAAACTATTGAATGTTGTCATGTTTCACTGATAAATGGCTATATTTCACACTATACTACCTTACAACTATCAGAAATGGCTGGATTTCAGAGATTACGTATTAAACTGATAGTAGTGTACATTTCTTCTAGAAAAATGAAGGGCTGTGACCCTTCCTCTTAGCAGCCTTATAGTAACTGGGGTTTTCTGGCTAAAACCTTCTGAATAGTTAAGGTAATTAAAAATCTCATAGACCTTTGAAAAGATGGAGGTGTTACTGGGGAATCCTAGCAAAATATGTAACTGAACCTAACTTAAGTTCTTCTGGAGTTATTTAAGCAGAGTAGCATTACATGAGAGGAAGGGCTGCCTTCTGGCAATGCTACAAATGGGAGGGAGGAATACAAACAGGTCAAGGCAGTCATTGCAAATTTGTTGCTATCAGTAACAGGTAACTTGCTATAGTATGGCCAAGGTTGCAGTCCACTCATTCAGTCTTCAATGGAGCTCTGTAACTGCTAAATCATCCTGCACTGTTTTTCAAAGTTTGTGTAGCATTGCTCTATATAGATAACTGTGTAGCTTATCCAATAGAAGTGCCCTTGTTCTTTTTCTGAGTTTAATGATCCCTGTTTAGCCTGTTGAGTGCTTTTAGAAGATATGACACATAAATGGATAGTTAATACAATCTCTGCTAGTGCATGGTGGAATAATAACAAAGTGATTCATTTAGCAGTATTATATAGAAGCATTGGAAAGTGTGACTCTAAAAGTATTGTACTCAAAAAATCCTATAGTTTATCAGTAAAATACCTGACTCATAAAATATCTTTCCAAAGAGCCAAATGACTGAAGTAATCTTGTAGTTTAATACAGCACAGTAAAGTATGAACAAAAAATGAAATTCCAGCATGATTGTGATGTAATCAAGAGGTAATCAAGAGACCCTCACGTTTGGATAAATTTATCAAACGTTATTTGAAAAATAGTGTTACCCCTAGCAAAGACCAGACATTGAAAACCACACCAACCACTAAGATCCTGAGAAAAACACTGTCAATAAATGATATAAACAGACTCAAGTTCAAGTACATAGTGGGAGTTCTAGCAGGGAAAAGATCTACCAGGAAAAGTGTTGAACAGCTGTTTCTCCAACAAAGGCACAGTCCAGCAGGCTAAGAATGCTCCAAACAGAAGAGTTCATATATCCCTTAAGATTACTCTGTTACTTTTATCTGCAAAGGTTTTCTAACCCAATGCCTCTCTTTATGCATTTTTTATGATGTTTCTTTTCATTATTTAAGTGTTTAGACAGACGGTTTTACTCAGGAGTCACTGCAATAAGGAAAACTTGTGTACTAGATACTCAGTCACAGCTCAGTGAACACACCAGAGCCTTCCCCAGAGTAGTGAAGAAATGTTTTAATCACCCTTTCCTGGCTTATCTCTCCCTCAGGCACTGTTGCAAAACACAGCAGGAGATTGCAGAGGCCCTATGCAAGGTCTATCCAAAGGATGACACACAAATCAGGTCCACATGGAGATTCTTAAGCAGATGCTAAATATACTTTTGCATTTCTTTAGCAGCTTCCTTTTGAGGCTCTCAGTCAGACACACTATTTAATTTTTCCTCACAATGGTCTCCACAGGAAGTCAATATTATCACTGTTATCTATAAAGTGGGAAATCTGATACTTCAAGTTATTAAGTTCACAAGGGAAAGCAGCAACATAGCATTCAGCTTTTAGCTACTGTCCCTAAAGGCCCATATCAGCCACTTCACTTTTCTATAAAATGTATGAGAAAGGGATTCTTAACATCAGTGCACTGAATACGTCTGGGCTACAGCAGTGAGTAGGAAAAACTGAGGAAAGCTGTGAGTTTTAAATTCCCTCCTCTCTGTATGCAGATCTTAGATACTTTAAATTGAAGGGAAATAATTTCCTGAATTTAGGATTTGCAATCTAAAACTCTGAAGGTAAACATCAAAGTCCTTTCCTTTCAAAAAATAAACAAAACCCAGGAGCAATTTGGGCTTTTTAATTTCAAAAGAGAAATGATCTTTTATCTTCCATATGGTATCTTGCTAATTAGAGTACTCATCCAAAGCATGGGTCTGGATGCTATTTCCTTCTTTGCATCAACAAATTTTAAGTGATGATCCTTCTAGAGGACTCTTTCAACTATTGATATTTGCTAGACTGTTCCTTCCAGTGTTATTCCTGTTGAAACCCTCTCATTTTGCATGCAATGCTCAAGGATTCATTATCTTATGAAAGAAAACAGTATTAATGTAAGTTTCTAATTTAACAGTTATGTTCCTCATTATAAGTAACCTGAGCTCCATATAGTTTGTTTAATTAATACTTTGTATTAAGCCTTCATAAAAACCAAAGATAGTTATTGGGGCAAAGGAATTAAATATCCAGTAATGTTTGGCAATATTTTATCAGATTTTTTTTCGCAGACTAAATGTTACCAAATGGAGTTAAGTAGAAATTGAGCCTCAGGATAATTAAAGTAGTTGGATGAAGGTTTCTATAATAGAACTGGGGACAGCTCTCAGGTGTGCTGAGCCTGGGATTTAATCACCAAGCTCAATAATCTGCTTAGGCCTTCAGTCACATGTCTGGGACTTGAAATCACCATTGGCTGCTAAACCTCTTAAAGTTCATTATTTCTCCAGGTGAGCTCAACTTGGTATAGAGATTGTAGAGAAGGTGGAAAGCTTCTCAGAGAGTAACCAGTTGGGTTGGTTGGTGGAACAGGAAACTTCTTTAGCTAATGTTAATTTAGAGGGTTGGCTTACAGGGTGTACTGCCAAAGCTATATAAAAATAAGTAGGTCTTAGAGGAGTGTAAGACAGAGGTAAGCTAAGCAGGAATTTGACAAAGGTGAAAGAACTATTTGCAGAGAGTTCCTTTTCTCATTTAAGTATTGCAGATATGTGTGTGACAGATGGCTCAAGGTGCTCTGGCTGCTTAGGTTAGTGCAAAAAAAAAAAAAATCATGTGTGTGGGACTTGTTATAAACAACACTTAATTTTGTATTTCCAGCTTCTCTTATAAGTGAGGTGTTAGGTACTGAAAAAAAAAAACCTTGATAATGATATCTTGTATTCCATCTGGGCTTGGTAGCTTGCTTTTCTAAAAGATGATAGGGCTTTAACTCATTGTTTAAATGGATGGTGAATGCAGGAGAAGAAATGGTTATGTCTAAAGGCTTTTAGTGTTAGCCGTGTAAGGTAAACTTGTAGCCTGGAAGCTTTGTGGATTAGGCATCTCACTTCTCCCAAGTGATGGGGTTTGCATATTTCTTGTATTTCTTTTTTGTTTCCACAGAAAGTCTCTCAGCAGAAGTTCAGTGAGATCAAGAATGTCACTGAAATCCTCCAAGGCTTATAATTCCCTGCAGAAGGGTACAGTTATCTGGGATCCAAAGCCACTGCAGGTGAAGAAAATTTTTGAAGCTTTGAAGAAAGGACTTAAGTAAGGATGTTTTATATATTGTGATTTGCCTTGCCTAGTTGTGCTGCTTAAGTCTATGTATCACTATTCTGTCTCTATCTGGCATCTCTAAACAAATGCAGTGACTTTCCCAGACATTGGCTTGGGATCTTGTAAAACAAGTTTCATTCACTCTCAGACTGTCTGCTTGGAAACAAAGTGCTCTGGTGTTTTTGTTTCTTCCTAGTTTGTTATGCTTTTCTAAAGTCTGTGACAGACCTCTGTGGGGAGGTTCTCTGTCTTTTGGAGAGCTTCTGAGGTCCCTTGAGGAAGGGAAGGGAGGCTTTCAGAGCACGCAGGGTGGCAGGCAGGAAGTCTGCAGATCGAGGAGACGCTTGGATAAAGAGGGGCAGCCAGACACTGGGGGAGTGATTGACACGAATCTTCTGGAGAAGATGCTGCTTGCAGTTCGCTTTGACTCAAAAAGTTGACTTAAAAACAAGTCTGAAAGCAAGGGTGTGCCTTGCAAGGACACAGTGCGGAGGCTGATTCACAAACCATTTCTATTCTCTCTATGCTAATTAGAGAACACTTAAAGGACAGGGTTAGATATTTTAGTGGTTGGGGTGTTTTTGGTTTTTCCTCTTTCTTTTAATAGAAACTCTGGTGTTTAAAACTACTCTTAGTTCTGGCTGGCTTGTTGTAAGGGAAAGATCTAAGCAGATCCACCTGAAAACTTCAGTTGTCTTGAGGTGATGAAACAGCTGTAGTACAACTCCAGCTGCTTGTGACAATGTAAATATCATTACCTTTCTTTAAATTTAACACCATTTCAGAGTCTTTCAGAGTTGACTTGCACTGTCAGTGTTGCATCAGTACAGACTTGATTGAAAAGGCTGAAGACTAATTTTTCCCATTGTCTCCACCTGACAAAGGTGGAGTGAATGCAGCAGGTACAAGAGATCAAAGGATAAGCTGACAAATTGAATTTAGGGAATTCTGGCTTTGAGGAACTTGCCAATTACCTCAAAGAAATATTGATATTTATTCTGTGCTGGAATGGCAAATATAAGATGAATGAGCTTGTTCTCTTTATATTATAAACCAGAAAGAAAGTGGTGGTAGGTTCTGTTTGCTTCCACCAGTAATTGAAATGGATAAGCCTTTAACTGAGTCCTCAGATCTTATTGTATAAAAAGATACATCTTAAATTATTGCAGTTGATGTTGATGGCTTAATAGCTTAATATCACAGGAACTTCACTTACACCCTAAAGCTACTATTGGCAGATAAAATATCTTTCCTTGGATTTGTAAACGGTGTAGTTCTTTCTGCTCACATCCTCCTGACCTCATGTATATTGCTGCTGTCCTCAGAACTTTGCTACTGCATTAATTCTGATCGTAGTTTTTTTTTTCAGCAAATAGCATAAAGCACACTCATCACTGTGGACTCAGATGTGTCACATTCTAAAAAAAAAATACGATAAAGTCTTAGCCCTAAAAGTATCAGTCAATGTCTTATTAGTGGGTTTAGATTTAAAACAAATAATGAAACCCAATGTTTTGCAGAGTTTAGAATTTATCAGAGCTTAGGGAGGAGAAACCATAAAGTGGGTCAGAATTTCTTCCCAGTTATGCAGCAAATGCCATATGATCAGGCTCCTGCCAAAAGTGAGTTGCTAATTGACTAAAGTAACCTACAGAAAACAACTGTATCAAATAGCAATGCAAAGTCCAAATTTTAAGTAGATGCAGGCTAAGTCCAATTGGTGCTGCAGTAACTTGACTTTTTAGTACAGAACGTGTTTTACGTGCCTGTTTCTTTATAGCTGTAGAAAATAACTCTCTATTCTGTTAACCAGCTGGGTATCATTCCAATAACTGTTCTGTTAACCATCTGGGTACCATTCCATCAAGCTGGCAATTCTAACATACCTTTTAGAAGGGATTCATCACTTTTAGATTTATTTGAGTGAGTTGTTCTGCCACCAGCCTTGGCTACTTCTGCACTGAGCTGTTAACAGGCAAGTGTAAAGAACAGACAAATGAATGCTGGAGCCACTGGTGTCTTGGGAGAACTGATCTTGTAAAAGTAAGAAAATGAAATACATGAAAGCAAATGTGAAGAGGTGCAGCTGTCTAAAACAAAGTTATTCTATAATGACACAGTCTCTGAGCAGTCAATGTACTATTTACCAGCTGACTCTTGATCCCTTTTAAACATAAGAGGAAAAAGTTACCTAAATCTGCTCTGTATATAAAAGCAAAGTTGGAAGAAGATGGTCTCAGCAGAATAAGGCCCTGCAGGAATGCCTAAGGGACAGCATTTGCATGCAGGCAACTCTATAGAAGCCAACTGGCACCAAGTGCTTCACACCTTGCAAAATAGTTCCCAGTTTGGAAAAAGTAATGGTTACATAAAGAAATCGTCTAGCACACTAAAAGGTAGTGTTCATTACTTTTTGCAGAAGCACTGAATGACATGTGCCCTAACTTACACGTGGAGTGCATCTATGTGCTCCATTTTGTAGTGTGTTTAGTTGCCGTTCTGTGACTTTATAAGATGGAATTGATTGATAATATTTTTCTCCTTGGTACCTGTAAGAGACTTGCTCAACAAATGATCTGATCTTCTACCTTACATAAAAGGTTCCAGAATGCCAAAAAAAATAGCTATAGAAGTTTGAAAAATATGTGTGAGCTGGGTTATGTGTGTGTTAGAATTTGCTGTTCTCTTTCTTATGTTCCTCTTTCCTTTAGTTGTGTTTCCAGCTCCAGTTTTGTTTTGCCTCTCATTCCCAGAATAAAGCAAATGTTTCACTTGAACAATCTATTTTTAGATGAGGTAGAACCTTATGCAGGAGTGGTGACCTTCTTGAATTGCACTATAGTGTTCCACATCTTGGAGTCTCTATATAGCCATTCACATATCTAGAGAGTAAAACAAGACAAGCCTTCTAGAGAAGGAAGTTGCTTTGTAACATCCTGCTGAAAAAATTCTTTGGGGATGTTTTATTCTTGTGATACACTCATTATAACACTGGGTTTTCTTCATCTCCAGTGAATACTTGGAAGCACATCAGGCTGAACTGGATTATCTCTCTGGTCGACACAAAGATACAAAAAGGAACTCCAGATTGGTAAGGTGCTTTTAATGTTAAATGCTTAAAGTGACCTCAAAAATGAAATTGTGAAAGTGAAAAGGGAAATTGTGAAATGTGCTCTCATACCTGGGAGTCCCAGGGGATTTTCAGTTAAAGCCCTGAAGTGGCATCCAGCAAGGCATCACAATCGGAATTTTACCAAGTTAGCTCCAGACATGAGAATTAAACTTGAGATTTCACATTTTCAGCATCCAGCAGTGTTCTTCAGATCATGTTCCTTTACTTACTGGGATGGCATCATCTTATGTTCAGAGTTCAACCCTGACTCTGCAGGGACAGAAATGACCATGAAGATTGAGCTTTGTTTTCCGTAGTTGGTGAATATGTCCTGGCAACTTAAATTCTGTTGTGCTCATAGCTCCCTAGAATTACCTTTAGCAACGTTGCTAATGGAAAGACAACTCACAAATCCAGCTTTGCCTTTTGTTTGGAAAATAACAGCTGGAGTTAAAAAAAAAAAATCTAAAAAAAAAAAATCTAAAAAAAAAAAATCTAAAAAAAAAAAATCTAAAAAAAAAAAATCTAAAAAAAAAAAGGGAAGATCCCATCTGTTGTGCCCAGTGTCCCAGTCCCTGTTAGAGCTGGTGGTGAGATTTTTGTTTTCCCATTTCAAGCATCTGTGAACGTCAAACAACCATGCACAGAAAATAAAACTGCTTCTAAATATATTGAACTGTCTCCTTCTAGTAAACAATGCATCTTAGTTTAGCATAACCTGAGATATGCAGCAAGTCATGCAGTAAATGTGAAAGTATTGTTAACACGCACAAATATACATGCTCTCCTGTTCAGTCTGTGCTATTTCTTTTTCAGGCTTTCTACTATGACTTGGATAAGGTAAGACTGTGGCAGTGTTGCAAATACACAGAAATTGAGGATTTCTATTGTGTTAATTAAAGGCATCTTTAGAAAATAATTTCTCAAGTCCTTCTCTCTCTCCTCTCTTCAAAAGCAAATCCGCTCTGTGGAGAGATACATCAGAAAGCTGGAGTTTCACAAAAGCAAGGTGAGGAGTTTGTCTTGTACATGTAAGGCTTATATTGCTGTCTAAGCAAGCTAAATAGAAAATACTTTGATTACAATTCATCTGAAGGGGAATAACGGTGAGTACTTTCTGGAAGCTGTAACCACTCTTTCTACAGGAGGGGACCTTTATTTATTTATTTTCTTGAATGGTTCTATTCAAGCTGAATGTTGGGCACAACCCAGCCTGAGTTTGCCTGAGAAGCCAGTTTGCATACTTTGCCAGTTTGTTCAGAAAATGCTCCTGTGGGAAGATTTACATTTTCTCCCCTCCCCCTTCCCACAAGGGGACAAATGAGCAGTTCTGTAGACGGTGGTTCTGCTGTCTGCCATCTGCTTCCAAAGGAATCAGATCTCTGAGTTAGCTAAAGGTGTAGCTGTGTTAACCTGTATTGAGGGAATTGGTTTCCTGCTCTCCAAGTCAGTTTTCCCTGAGCCAGGTGTTACTCTACAACTTGTCTCCAAGTCTCATAATAGCAGAGCAGGTTGTTTCTCAGTGATCCATGCTTTTTTTGCAGGAGTGTCTACAAACTCTGATCAGTCTGTAGAATGCAGGAGTTGCAGTGTTCTGCAATATTTTGATAATGGAATTTGGTTGTTCCAAGAAAGACTGCTGATGTTCCTTCCCTAAACTTCTAAAACTATGTCAGTATAATTCTTGTTCATTTTTTCCTCATTCCTCCAATCTTAAAGGTGGAAGAACTCTATGAAGCTTACTGTATCCAGTGCAGACTACGAGATGGAGCCACTAATATGAAACATGCCTTCTCCTTGTCTCCTTCCACCAAAGCCTCCAGAGAGAGCCTAGTGGAGCTTTACAAGAACTTCCAGGAGTGCACAGAGGTAGGAAATACGTGCATCTAATGATGACCTGACTGTTCCTTAGCTTGCAAGAAATACCTTGCAGGCAAAGCTCTTGAATTCTATGCCCCTTTTTGCCCTTACTTGGCTTGGTTTTATGTATTCATGAAGGCAAGTAAAAAATCCCTTGAATTTCTGCTTATTAAAGGTCTATTCTGGGGTCCATTCTGACTTCCACTGGAAGTAATGAGCTGAGGAATTAATAAACAAGCTGTGCTAATTTTACAAAATGAGCAGTGGAAGTAAATTGGCAGTGAACTGCTCAAGCAGCTCCCCTCTTCCGTGGAGCACCAAAAACACCTAAAAAGCTGAAATCCTTTAAAGATAAGAAAATGGTATGTATGGGAAGGCAGCCACTGTATGCTGCTTTTCAGTCATGGTGACTATTCAGTCTTTCTTCTAGGACATGTGCTTTATAGAAGGGGCATTGGAAGTCCATTTGGGAGAGTTTCACTTAAAGATGAAAGGTATGTTCCTTTCCTGTGTTCTTCAAGACTCATCAGTTGATTTTTGTGTGTGTGTTTTCCCGTGTAGTAATCAGATCCACTGAGAGTCCTTTTATTCAATGCCAGCTGCTTCCACTGGCTTTGTGAATCAGACCCTGAGTTTGGCAAACTTCTGTTTGCATCATCAGTGTAAATCAGATCTACAGTGATACTTTGTATTTTTATACAAAAGCTGCCAAGCTTTTCTTTCTCAGCTCAAAGTTTGTCCTTCTAAGAGTGTTTTGGGCTAGTGGCATAGGTTCTGTGCAGAGTTAAGCACAAGGGCATGTTAGCCAGATAGCCACTCTATTGCAAGCTGAGGCTTTGGGGATATTGTCAAACTCTACAAGTCTTAGAGTTTTCCTTCTCTTTTCAGGGTTGGTGGGCTTTGCACGTCTCTGCCCGGGGGACCAGTATGAGGTGCGGTATACAGCAATTCATTTTGTCCTTTATTTTACTGCTGTGAGCTTGCAGGAGAGCAAAGGTGTGAAACAGGAGGCAAGCAGGAAGCAGACTATGATTAAACTGTGTACTGTTCTGATGAGAACAGTGCTTTAACATGTTCACTAGTTACTTTGCCTTCTGTGGCTGAAGAGGAAAAGGTGTGATTCCAGTGTTGTGGGAGGGTTTAGAACATAGCAGTAATGGTCTATCAAAACCAACCTGTCAGGTCTTTGTCTTCAAAGCTGCCCTGGAATCAAATAGCTTTTGCTGCCTGTTTCTTGGAAAATTGCCCTTGACGTGACTTGACTGCATCTTGGGATCTTACTTGGTTGCTCTCCTGCTTCTGATAGTTTCAAATGAATTCCAGTGTGCCTTGTATTTCAGTATTGCTACACTTGCTACATAATTTTACAGTTCCAGAATGGATGGGACATGTCATTTGACACTGAATTGTGTTAAAACTTGAAACTTGAATTCCCACCTCCAGGCTTCTTAGCTTGATCCAAATTTCTAAATGTATAGTGATCAAAGGAATGGGTTTGGTGCTGGAACTGCACAAGGCCTTTGGGCTGAAGGGAATGTTCTGGAATATGTTGACCCAACATCCTTTTGTCTTCATGGCTTCCTAGGTGTTTGTGCGACTGGGGCGCCAAAAATGGAGGTTGAAAGGCAAGATAGAGACTGATGACAGCCAAACATGGGATGAGGAAGAAAAGATTTTTATACCCAATCTCCACGAGAAGTTTGAAATCAAGGTGTGGTGTATAATGGTTGGATTGGCAGCAACGGGTTAACAGGTCTTCTGCCATACTACTTACGTGTTAGGCTACCAAGCACTTGTCAAGATTCTTAAGTAGTTTTCTTTTCCTGGTCATGTGAAAATAGCATTTAATCAATATTCTGCCAACTGAACAGGCTTCCACTTCTGTCTTTTCTTTGCTCCTGGAACTCAATTATGTTAGTGCATCTGCTTTCCCATGTTCTGGAATCTGGTATATGGGTTTTTTTATTTAAGTTCTAGATCTCTATCTGGCATTTTCTAGGGTGAAGTCTAGATGTGCAGATAAAGATGTGTATGTAGATGTTATGTGTATCATCCCTTTGGAATATTAAGTACCTGGAGTTCTGTTCTCTATTGAAAAAAGAAATATCTACATGTACAAACATATTGTTGCACATGTGTGTTATTAATGTGTAGTTCAAATGATATCTGTGAAGAACCATTGACAATTACATGGTGGTACAAACTATACTTTTAAAGAAGTGTCAGAACTCCAAATAAAGAGATAAAATGCCTTGGAAGAGGTCCTAACATTACTAATCAGGAACCAATGCTAGTGGCCTGTGATAGGTAGATGAGATATTGTGGATACTCCTTGAGGGAAGCTGGTAGTTTTCATAGCCCCTTGTGCAGCTGCCCTAAGTGCTCTAGCACTTACCTAGTGGGTGGAGTTAAACAGCATTTCCACTGCAGTCTGGCATCTTTTTTGTGGGCTGGGCTCTGCATCATGACTCCTGTCAACCTAAAAGGAGCTGAGATTGAAGGTTGTGCTGGATCCTATTCTACTCGGAAACTGTGCCAGTGCAGGGTTTCAAGTCTTGGCAGCTGTGTTAAAGCAGCTATTGCAACGTTCCCCTCCGATCTGGCAGCAAGAACTGGGTTACATAGGAGAGACTCCTCGGCATCTTGCCAGCACAGCCTTTGCAAATGTGCTTATAACACTTTTTTTTTGCTGTCACTGCACAATGAGGATCAGGTGAGGGGCTAATTCAGATCCCTGTTTCCCCATAATAATTATAAAAACTTGTGTTACTTTGTATGACAATAATAGTTTTACTCTTTTTGTCAGCTTATGAAAGTCTACTGACTAACATTCTCCATGTCCTCCCACTCTTTCCACTTTGTACTTAAAAATCTTTGCCCAGTACAAATACATAGCAGGTTTTTTAAAAAAAAAACAAAAAAACTCAAGAAGTGCCAAAGAGTGTTCCAAGAGGAGCTTAGCAACATAACTCTTGCTAGCTCTAAAGGAGATGTAAGCATGTAACTAATTCCTGAAATGGATTTGTGGCACTAATGCTGAAATTCTGTGCTGAATCTGATGCTTTATGTGCTTCTAGAACAATTTCTTCCATGGGAAGTCTGCTTTTATAGCAAGTGTTTGATTAGATTCTCTTTCTAAAGTAGCTAAAGAAGCAAAATGCCAGTCTGGGATAAACACAGGGCTGTAACTGCATTGATAATGATCTTGCAGACATCTGCAGAGCTAGAAGAAAAAAAATAGACACTCCCAGGTTCTGATTTTGCCCCACAGCTGAGCTCAGGACAGATAGAAAGGTCACAGTGTCTGCAGAGAGTTGTGACTCCAGATCCTCTAGGCAGTTGAGAGCTCAAAGTCTAATGTAGGTGGGCTGTTCTATACCTTTGTCATATGTATTGTAATGGCAGTGTTATTCTAATGTGCAAGCAAGCTAGACTGTGCCATAAATGATGACTACTTGTTTTTACATCAGAGCTAGGATTTCCAAATTTTGGACTAATTTTTCTTAACATCACAGTGTAGTGAATTTTGTTGTCAGCAGTGCTGGACAGCTCTGTCTCTTCCAACTTGCAGAACTTCTTTCCTCTTGGTTAGCCATCTATGGTATATTCCTTGTGAGGATACTGGCTCACAACACTTTGGGCCCAGAACTGAGTGTCAAGGTTTTAATTTTGCTGTGGGCCTCTGAGCAGGTCAGAGCCTAGAATGTTCTCCTTTCCTTGTACATCCTTGCAGGTGACGGAGCTGCGAGGACTGGCCACTATTCTAGTTGGTGTTGTGACATGTGACAGCATAAACTTCTTTACAACCAAGCCTAAGGCAATCATTGTGGATATAACTGAACTGGGCACCATCAAGCTACAGCTGGAGGTCCTCTGGAAGTAAGTACAGGTTCAAATGAAAAAAATTGGAGCTAAACATTTGAAGCAAATGAAAGACTCCAAAGTATGTTACTGAGTAGCATTAAACATCATAGTCCTCTTTCTATTTGCAGAGCAGGTGCAGGATAGATAGCAGCCACTTGCTTCCTCACAGCAACCCCAGCTACTGTGCCTGATCTCTGACTCTGTGGGACCAGTCCTTGGGAAGAGGGACTGTTTCTATGACCCTTCAGCTCTTTGTGTTAATGTTACCAGAGCCTTGATTAGCCACATGAACATTGACATTTTACAGCAATCACTATCATCAAGCCACCATTTGTTAAAAATGGAACTTTTCCAAAGTTTTAGCACCTTTGTACTTGCACTGTGATCACAGTTGTTGATACAAGGCCTGTTTGTGCACTCCTGGGAAGCTTGGTTACAGATGCACTTTTAAAATAGCTGGGTATGTCCATAATGCCTGTGACTTTGCCAAATTGTTTTATAACTTAAATCTGTAAATTTATTTTTAATTTTTTTTGGTAGTGTATTACTGATGTTATTAAAAGCAAATTCTCACTTTTGTGGATGCTGCACTAGAACTTCTTCCTTTCTCTAGACATACCACCATAGATTGAGGTAGTACTGGACATAACTATTTCTGCTTTATGGGATTGCTGGTCCATCCTGAGAGTCTTGTCTGTAGCACACAAAAACTTTTAAACTTTTTTTCCATTGACTATTGTCCAAGGATTAAATTGAGCATGGTAGTGAATGCCCAGTTAAACAGCAGGCACTCTTCACTTGTACTTTTGTATATGGCTTGTTGCCATCCTCAGTTCTTCCCAACCAAATGTGGCAAAGAGGCATTTGAACACATCTCCATGATAAGTATCTTCTTGCAAGGCCACTTTGTGATCACTTGTGGGTCTAGGCTCTCAGCAGGAAAAGCTGAAACTGAACCATGTTTAGATTGGGAAGGGCAGGGAGCTATGCCTCATAGGCCAGATCACCTGTGACTCAGCCTTATACAGCTCTTTTCTGGCCATGTTACTTTCTTACTTTCTTTAAAATTACCCCAAAATTAGAAAGCTTGTATGTGTTGAATGTGTGGGCTGCCAAGTGTGTCAAAAGCTGAATAGATCTTTCAGTAAGAGAAAAGTTTCCCTGCCCTTAGGGTAAAGCAGTCAAATGTATTTTACAGTCAGAGTTGGTTCTTTTCAGGTCTTAATACACCACTTTTACTTTAAATCAAATGATGCCCCCAGAGGTAATTAAAACCTTATTTTTTTTTTTTTTTTCAAGACACCAGCACAAGAAATGCCACAAAGCTTTTCTGTTGCAATTCCTGTTTGAGTGTGGATGAACTGTTCTCAGGTTGCAGTTCTGAGGTTGAGGAAAGAAAAGCTTTATTGGTCAACGTACACATCAGACATTCAGAAAATAGTACGGTGTGGTTCCTGAAATTTATTGTTGACTTGTACATGCAATTGGGCTGAAAAATTAGTCTTGGCAATAGCATTGTTTTGTTTAGCTGGTGAGGACTGGGTTAAGGATCAGTTGAGCAATCTGGATGTACATAAATCCATGGGCCCCAATGGAATGCACCCGCTGGTGCTGAGGGAGCTGGTGCAAGTCACTGCTAAACCACTCTCCATCATCTTCAGTAAGTCATGGAGAACAGGAGAGGTGCCTGAGGACTGGAGGAAAGCAAATGTCACTCCGGTCTTCAGAAAGGGCAATAAGGAGGAGCTGAGTAACTACAGACCAGTCAGCCTCACCTCCATCTCCAGGCATTTAAAACAGAGTCATTAGGAGCAATCGACATGGTTTTACCAAATGGAAGTCATGTTTGACCAACCTGAGAGCCTTTTATGAAGGTGTAACCAGGTGTACAGATGGTGGTAGTGCAGTGTATGTGGTTTATCTTGATTTCAGTGATGCATTTGACACCGTCTCCCATAGCATCCTTGTGGCAAAACTGAGAAAGTGTGGACTGAATGATCAGGTAGTGAGGGGGATTGTCAACTGGTTGAAGGAAAGAAGGCAAAGAGTTGTGATCAATGGAGCAAGGTCTAGTTGGAGACCTGTATCTAGTGGAGTCCCTTGGGGGCTGATGCTGGAACTGGTACTGTTAGTTATCTTCTATGATTCGGGACAATCCCCCAGCTTTTAGAGGTGGCAACAGGTTAGTGGTGATACATTTTCTTTGGGAGTTGATCCCCACTTGGAATCTTTCAGCACATAAAAACTCTGGCTGTTTGTGTCTGCTGTGTTTAAGTTTTGTGAAATGCTTTGGTATCCTACCAAGTGGATACTCCAGAGCACTTCTGCACAGACCTAGCAGGCTCCTCCTCTTTCACAGCCTGTTTACTGAAGTTGTTTACAGAAAAGAGAAGTTGTATAGTAAAAACTCACGGTGTTTCTATTTTCAAAGATAGAGCACTCAAAATAACAGCTGCTTCTTTCTTTGATTTGGGAATAACTAAAATCCAGCTGATCTGCCCAAGCTCCCCAAAGGGGAAAGCTTGCAATCTAGACCTGCTTTGTGAGAAATCCAAACATAGATCACTCTTCCACTGCTAAGGTATATTTTCTTTTAAATAGGCCGCTAGTCTTCTGGGCTGTAACAAAAGTTCCTTCAACTCCTTTATAGATTATGCCATGAGGAGTGTGAATCAGCTTGGGCCTGTTGCAGAACAGCTCTGTTGGCCAGTTTGGCAGAGGACTTTGGTTTTTTTGCCAACTTAAACAGCAGCCTGAACTCTGTCTCTCACATGAAGGACAAAGAGAAAGCCTATATTCTCCTTTCAGAACTTCAGTTAACACCCCATGCTGGGATCTGAGGGTATTAGCCAGCCAGAACCACTCTTCTGATTCCTACAGCTTTGAACATGTGCTGGCCTGGCTCACAAGGATTCATGGAGTAGGAGGGGACAAAAACCCCAGCCTTAAAGGAGAATAAAAAAGGAGACTGTTTTTGGATACATACCTACTAACAGTTTTGCTTTTATAGATGAACACTCATGTGAATAGGTTTTGTAACGTAGTCTTGTGATAAGCTGTACTAACCCTGAAGCTAGTGCTACTTATGAGTAGGAAAAACCCAACAACAATCACTCTTAAAATTGCATGGGCATTTTCACCTGTGTTTAATAGGGGAAACAAATCTCAGAATTAATGGCAAGTCTAATCCCATTGACCAGAATTGGGGGCTTGTATTAACGCAAGTCTGGATTTATAGGCCTAGTAGTGGGATTCAGACAGGTCTGTCCACCACAAGCTCTTCTGGCCCTGTGGTGGTTCATGAGTGGAGTGACTGGACAGAAGGGGAGTGATCAGGGCACAGTCTTGTCAGTAGGAGAAAGGAATGCAGATCCTCTGGGGCTGAACAGGGAATTCAGTTCAGCACTTCTGTCCTCTGCCTGATTATTTATGTTCCTCTGAGAACATAAACCAGGAAATCTCCTCCTTACATGCTCAACAGAAATATGCATCAGGTGAGGGAAATAGTAGAAATCTCAAGTATTTCATCCCTCCACGGGTTTGGTGGTTATAACAAAATGTCTCATTGGGAATTAATTCTCAGCACTGGCAAAATTAGGATCCCTCTGAACATGTGCTGATGCAAAGCTGCTGATCTTGTGGGAAGTTCAATCCAGGAAATGAATTGTCAGGCTGGGCATATGTGCTTTGGACCTGAACATTGAAGTCTTGCAACAGCACTGAGGCAAGCTACGGGAGGGTTGTGCGCTGCATTTATGTTGGCCTTAATGGTGATGGCATTGCAGTATTGTGCATTTAATGCCAATATGGTAAGTAGTCATAACTCAAAAGCCAATATATTTGGCAATATAGAAATAGAATGGGGACAAGAAAGATGGTCAGATGTGCAGAGCCACTTTTGTTTTTTTAAAAGCATGTTTCAGTCTTGAAGTTTTGATGGATAATACCATGCAGGCATATAGATGTTTGCTTTGGGGAATGTGGAAATGATTAACCACTATTTCTTTCAGTGCAGCTACAGAGACAGCTCTCCCATGTCAAAGTACTTGTTCCACAATTTAAAGTCAATGACATTTTTTGCATAGTGTTGACCTTCACAGAGATTTTTGTGTTAGTGATCTCAGGAAGTGCCTAGACAAACTAAGGGAAAAGATGTGTGACAATTAAAGGCAATAGTCTGCTTGCAAAGTCTAGTGCTTGACAGATCTAAGCTATGGATTGCCTCAAGTTTGAGTATGTGTCTGAGGAAAGCCTACTATTTTTTACTTATTTCCTATGCTTTTTCCCTGAAACTCCCCTACTGGTTTCTGTCAATGTCAAGATGTTGGGAGAGACAGATTCATAGATCTGTCACAGTATGATGTTTTGTTTGTGGTACAAATGTGGAACAAGATGATGGATCGTGCCCAAGATAATAGATGCTTTAGAGCAGACTTCATTCTTTCCTTCACCCTTTGTTTTGTTCTCTCAACTTGTTATCTTGCAGTAACAGGGAACGTGTACTTGTTTGCAGGGCAGCTGAATAGCTGTATTTTGCTGGAGAGTTTTGGAGCGAAACAGATTTAGCTTGTTATTCCTGTCCCTTTCCTCCAAAGTGTCATTTTGTATTACTGCATTGCTATATTAAAAGCTAAAACTGAAAAAAATCTGAGGAATGGATCCCTGTGACTCTTCTGAAGAAATGCTGTGGATGGGGAATAATTTGCTCCTGTCAGTAAACATAGCAGGCTCTGGCGAAAAGGCTCTTACTGTCAGAACCCAAATTTATTTTCTGCATAGTGAGACAATGCAGATGGTTGCTGATGTGACCCCCTGAAACTGGCCTGTTTGATGAACTGCAGCTGGGAGACATCAGTGAGTTTAGCCAATTAACCTGTATTAGACGAGCTCACAGAATGTTACCTCCATACTGAGGAAGGCAGGGGTGTACTGCACTGCACTGCAGTATGCTGTTGAGAATTGCCCCTGTGCAGCAGGAGAAGCCAGAGAGAGTTGGAGCTCCTCTTTTCATTTCTGCTAGAGAGCAGAAGTTCATTTCCCTGCAACTGTTCAGTCCTCATTATTGTTTGGATCTCTTCAGACTTCTGTGTCATAGGGCTACATGCAGCTGACTTTGTCTTTCTCTGGTCATTATATTTGTGCCTGACATTACAGATTTGATACAAACAACTCACTTTAAAAAAAAAACCAAACATGCCAGCACTTCAGTGGAAAACAAAGTTTCTTTTGGTGCCCCGAGGCATCTCAGCAGGGAACAAAAGTAACATAGAAGAAACAAACTTGCTTTACTTAATGTTAAATATGCTTTCCCTCTCCTGGTTAGCAGGGTTGCATTTTGGGAGACAGTTCATCCAAGTTTCCTTAGATTGTTCTGCAAAGGAGTCAGGGAATTAATGGTTGTGATGTAGCAGGTAGTTGAGAAGTCTTTAGAGCAGGACTTGTCAAATTCTTGTAGGCCATCACCAGTATCTTCTGGAGTATAAATGGACTCATCCATGACTGTGTGAACCACACAACTTGACGTATGTTGCTGCACAAGCTTCCTTTGCCAGCTAAAGGAGTTGTTCATTGATGTTTGAAGGTTTTCTTAGTGGCTTTTCCAGGTGGTGTGTGCTCTGCAGGAGGAAAAATGATTGTCGTTTTTCCTTATTTACATGTGTGTTATTTGCTTCCTAGGAGGTATGATGTATATCTCACTACCTGCCCAGTGGCTGGCAGCAAACAGCCTTGACTACATTTGCCAGGGCTGGTGTCCAGGTAGGACACTGCAGAAGGACTAAGAACACTTCAGGCTTTGGGCCTCTTGTTCCAAAGACTGTGTCACAGGTCTCTGAAGGGTGTTGTTCTGTGTAAAGTGTGCAACCTTGTCACCTACCTCTCTCCTCTGCTACCAGTGCAGTTGAAGATGCTGGTCAGAAAGGCAGCCTCTCTTTCCTTTTATTCCTTGGGTTATTTACTAAATGTCACAGTTTAAATCCTAACAGCTGCTCCTGCTGCTGAACACTTCTGTGTGTTCTGCTGTTAGTGACACTTAGTTCTTTGTCTCTTCTGCTACAGCCCCTTTGACACAGAGAACCTGTTTTTGTCACCTGGAACCACTGCCAAGTTCTCTGTGGGAAGCAGGAAGAGCTCATTATACAATTGGACCCCACCAAATACTCCCAGCTTCAGAGAGAAATACTACCTGGTGAGTATGCTGAGGACAGCAAAAAGCAAAGCACTGACCTAGGACTTTTGATTTAGATAAGGCTATTGAAGAACACACTCAGATATGTTAAAATATAGCACTCCAGGGCCTTTGCAGTTTATTTTGGGGGTTTTCTATATTTTTCTTTTAACCCTTATCCTTTTGAGTTCCATTTCAGATTTTGTAAAAGAAAAGGAATTCATATCCTGCCAAATATTCCTTTTGGCAGCCAGATTGGTAGGAGTGTGGGTATCTGCCCTGGTAGTCTACGGTGGGAATCAAACTAGGAACCAGTCTGTCTCAGTAGCTGTGGAGCAGAATGGTGGAGCAGAGGCTTTGTGTGAAACAAACCTTTCTTTTCCTCAGCCCTACTTTTTGCCAAGTGTAGCCCAAGGGAATAAAAAACCTCATTCACTGTCTCATTCATTCAAGACAGTTCTGCTTTAACAGTTGTTTTATATGATCCTTTCAATTCTGACATACGTCTCAAATACTAATAACCTCATATATATGTTCCCTTAACATCAAGTCTGTTTTGTTTGGTGTTACCTTACCAAGGCAGCAGAACATGTAGTCATCTTCAGAAAGGTTTATTATTTCTACAAGGTATGTCAGACTCTTTAAAATGACCATTTCCCTTAACCATTATGTTCACATCCTCTCTAGGGCTGATGTGACGCAGAAGCTGCTTGGCAAATTTTGCAGCTGTCTTTAACTTTCATCTGACAGATGTAAGGCACAGTTACAACTGGTCCACCTAGTTCATCCTGTAGACTCTTAGCAAGTTGTTTCAGTAGCTTCTCTTGTCTAGCCTATGCTGGCCTGGCTCCCTTGTGCGGCAGAGCCCTCTGGTTTTGACCAGTTTAGGTGTATGTTTCCAAGATAAGATAGAAAACTCTGGTTTCCTGAGCAATATCTTGTGCTTTTCAGTTGTATGTGTGCTCACTTACAAATCTGTTTGCTGCAGTCTGTTTTGCAACAAAGGCAGAACCAAGGGGATGTAGGTGATGAAGCTCAACCTCCCAGCATATTGAGCTACTTGGCTGCCTGTGATTTTGATGTTCGTGGGAGGAGCAAGCCACACAATCCTGCAGAGACAAGTGAGGCAGACTCCTTCAGCTCTGAGGACCAGAAAGGGACAGAATCCAGAAATACAACTCCAGCTCTGGACCATGGGACATTGCCATCAGTGATTGTTCAAGAGGCTTGTACAGAAGGGCAACAGCATCACACAAATCACACAACTCTGGACATCCTGAAGAGGACCCCGTGTGTGGATGCATTTCCAAATAACCCATCTAGTTTTCTGAATCGTCACAGAGGCAGAAAAGACTCTTTCAATCAGCCCAGAAATCAACGTCTGACAGAGCAACGAGACATTAGCCAGAAAAGCTTTAATGCTGCCAATGACCTAAAACTAGATGGATGTACAAAGTCACTTGATAAGACTCTCCAAGAAGTGTTAAATTTGCTGAAGTCGCACAATGTGGGGCAAGCCCAGATGGAGAAATTGGAATACCAGGTTTCATCTCTAAGGGATAAATTAAAGGTATGGTAGCGTTTCACTCTTGGTAGATGATGTAGCTTCCACTGTTACTCCTGAAACTAGAGTCTCTATGGCCGTGTGGTGGTATTTGCTGTGATGGTGTCGCTGTGGCCTGTGCCCAACAAGTAGGTTTGGCCACCAGAGGTCAGGCGCTGCCCAGGGAAAGCGAACGAGCCCGCAGTGCCTGCAGCGCTCAGCCCGCCCGCGGCGCTGGTTGCGGGTCGGGAAGCGGAAAACAGCATTAAGAAACCGCATGCGGCCAAAGTGGAAACCTGTCCGGGCTAAGCAGAATCCGAACTGTGTGTCAGACCCTCTGTACTTTGGTTTGCTTCTAGCTTTTTTGTTGTTGTCGTTCAGGTTTAGTATACCTTGCGAGAGGACCGTATCAGTTCAGCACACCTGATGTGCTGGGACCACGTGGCTCTCGCAGGCAGTTCAGCCTCTCTGACAAGTTAGATGATGCTGAAAACTTTCCTGTCCTTAGAGGCAAGGTCCTGGAGAAGGGCTTTCTGTCGGCAGGGGGTAACATTATAGTATGTGTGTATCTGCTGTGCGGATTTGGGAAATAAGATACTGTAGGACTTCATGTGAGATCTGCAATAAGAACTGATGTTAACAGAACTGCACTGAGTGCCTGTTCCAGTGCAACCACTTTGCAAATAGAAATTACAAAAGCCAAGCCAAGTGCTCTCAAAGCAGCCTTGCCAGCGGGGAGATAGTTAGCGACCCCAGGAAATCCACTATTACTATTGACATGGAGGTTCTTGGATACCACCTATGCTGGAGTGCAACACAGCCTTAAGATTGCTACTTCTAGATCTGAAACAGAGGCTAAGTGGAATTGCACTAATGGTAGATGCAGATGAGATGCAGATCTGTACTAATGGCAGATGCAGAGAAATTCATCTCCCACCAACCTGAACAGACATGAAAATTCAAAGAGGAATACAGACAGATTAAAATATTGAAGCATGCTTTGAAGTTAATTAGCAATAGTATTTTGGGATGAGAGTACTGTACCAAGAGCTAGCTTTCCTGATGTGTTAAGAATGAAATCAGAAAAGCAAGCTGATTTGTTGTTGAGTGATCTGTAAAACAGCAATGCATTCATGTGAAGTGGCTTGATAACTACAACTGACAATACTTTCCCTTCTACTTCATCAACAGCTGAAGACACTTCCTCATAAACATTCGTCTATGGAAAGTTTGATGGTGGAGACAGTACTGGAGAGTTTTGACTTTCTGAATGCCGACTGCAGTGCTGATGAGCTCTCATTATTTGGAAGCATAAGAACAGCCAGTGTCAGGTGTGTGTCTGCAGCCCACCCTTCCAGGAGATGAGGGAAGAGAGTAGGGATCCTGGGAATGGTTCCTAATACTCCACACTTGGATCTGTGACAGTTGAGCAGAATTGCTGTTGGCACAAACATCCAGGATAAAAACCAATTTTTGTGAATACTCTGATAATTCAGAATACCTCCCACACTGAAATGGCAGGAAAGCTAAACTAAATGTACGGAGAAGATTGGAGAATAATACCTGTGGGGTATGATGGAAGGCTCAAGGTGTAGGACTGGAGACATGGGCTTAGTGGGATGGTGCTGAGATGGTGCTGGCCCTGCACCAGTGAGGAGAGCTGAGTAACTTAAAGCTCCTCGACCTGTTCTTTCTTCTGAATTCAGTTTTGTGTTTTGCAAGTTCCATGGCACCAAAACTTACATTGCAGAGCTGCAGGCCTGATCCTTTTACATTCCCAGTATTGTCACACTGGGAGAGCACCAAGGGATTTGCCTGTTACACATACTGCTTATGCAGTTCACTTGCTGCAAATGAGCCAGCAGCTCATTTTACATTCTCCAGAAGCATCTTTTACTAGTATAGGTTCCCCAAAATGGGATTTTTGTGGCATCAACTATCTAGTATCACTGTCCTAGAATGAGTCCTCATTTTTTTAAAATAAGTGTTATAGTAAATAAAAAAGTGCAGTTACCTGTTAAATGTCACCTGGTTTGGGCTTCTGCAACTTGTATGAAGGCTGCTATTGAGAGTGCATATCTTCATATTTACTGAATGATGAGGGTTTTCAGTTTTTTCTTCCCCTCTCATCTCAACAGCACATGCAATGACAACACTCTTCAGTCCCTGAGCTGTGACACGAGAACAGAAACAAGAGATGTCACTACTGGTGATGACAACTTAGACACTCTTCTGTTAACTCATCTGAAGCTGTGCAAAGGTCTCTTGCAGGTAAGGAACAGCCTGTGGGTTTCCAGGACACCAGTTGTAATTGTTGGTTCTGATTACAGACAAGAGAGAATATGTAGTTGGCACTTTTTATAAAAGCAGAGAGACTCAGAATAGGAATTGAGGCAAAAAATTCTGAGTATATGTGTGCACAGAATGTGACAGAGCTCTGCTGCTTTTTTTTAGCCTCTGAGTTTTGCTGAAGCTCTAACTAACCCCTTTGTGCCCAAAGCTACTCATGCAGTAGCACTTGGGTTTGATTGTGGATCAATAATGGGTGACCAATTTTTCAATGAATGAAAAACTGTTACTACTAGAAAAAAGCTGGTAGTGAGTAAGGCAATAAAGAACTCTTCTCTCCACCATTTCTCAATTAACTTGAGTTATAGTGCTCAAGCATGTTATTGTCAGTTACTTCTGATGAGAATGGGCAGCAGGGGACAGAGTAACTGTTGGAGTTGATCCATGACACAGGTGCCAATGGACAGGGGCAGAGAAAAATGTCAAATGCTGCAGAGCCTGTCCCAGCATAATGTGATTCCCTCATCTTGTTCTGCAGAGCAGCTTTGCACTCAAACTGACCTGTCAATGCTGTGAGGGGAAAAGAAGCCTCTGGAGAGCAGCTGGTGTGTTTGCTAACAGGTTTTAGAGGTTTGTTTTTTAAGACAGGATCAAGTGTGAGGCGAATGAGGATTTCTACCTTTTTTTCAGCTATTAAGATAAGCATGTTGCATTTCAGAAACTGAGGTCACCAAATGTAGCCCACGTTGTCCAGGAGAGCATTTTGGAAGAAGTATCAGAGCAGACACAAGTCCTGGGGGACATCTTGGACATGTCTGTTGAAGAAAGTGAGTAACTGCTTTGTTCCAGGCATTCCAGAGGTGTGAGAGGTACAGGTAACTCTGCTTGTGCTTCCCCAGACACATCAAGGTCTCATTATAAATTCCTTACAAACATTCACGTAATTCAAACAGCTTTTATATCTAGATTCTTAGGGAAAAAATAGGGCTCATCATTTATTTGGGTTTTTTTTTTTCCTCCTGCAAGGAAGGAAAAGGTTTGAAGAAGTTTGACTCAAAGAAACAGTAAGTGAACTGATATGTCTGAGAAACAGGGATGTTACAGATAATCAAGTCTGCAGTCAGAGAAAAGCAAAATAGCCTTAATAATCCTCTTTTATAGCTATTCTTTCAGTTAGTAAGCAAACAGCCCAACTTCTGTCTACTTTTCTTGCAAGATAAATTTGGTGTGCTATTTTTCACATCATAGACCTTTCCCTTCTTAAATTCTTGCATTTGTTGGATATGACAAAATGATAAAGGCACAGTGGGAGGCTTTGAAAGCTTTTGTTCTCATCTTGGTAAATATAGTGGCAAGAATGCAAATCCTGGTTGGAAGCATGTGCTGACATTTTATCCTGAAGGATGTGAGAATAAACTGTTCCCTAGAGCAAGGCTCTGAAAGGCCTTTGGCACAAAGTGTTGAGGAAAGTGTAGGAGTCTCAAATGCAGAACACAAGTTCAGCCTCTCTGTACGTATGAGTGAGAAATTACAGGGTTTAAATGACAGTGAGAAACCACAGGGTATTGCTTCAAGTGATCTTCTGAAGTGTTTGATGAAACAAAACCTGCCCCAGCCAATGCAACTGAGGTTCAGAGTTCTCCACTTGTGAAGAGATCCTGTATGTCAGGATCTCTCAAGTGCATAGAAACGGCACATCTCTTGCTGCTAGTAGTGGAAACAAGCTCAGAGGAAGTTTGTCTGAAACTTGACTCGGCTGCAGGGGAAAATGAACAGTGAGAGGCTGGAGAGCTGCTAGGCATGGCATTCGGGTCCCATAATGACAGTTCAGGAGCTCAGCCCAAGCTTGGTGGAATCAGTGCTTGCAGATGTTGAAATACTGACAGCAAATCTCTATTTTTGAACAAAACTTTCTATGTAACACAGATAGAAGTGATGCTGACATGTCTCCAGATAGGCCTGGCTTCTCATGTAAAATCCCAAACCTGTTAGAGCTCACTAACTTTCTGAAATGTTCTGAAATTTATTCCCAGTTATTCAAAAGACTAAAAAGAAGAAGCACTATCTGAAAATGTGGAGTGATCTTGCAGAGCCTGGCAGCATCTTCTTTGCTTCAGCAGAAAGATTCCGTCATGCACTAAAATACACATTGACACTCAAAGTGAAGGAAAAATACCCCAGGCAACTAGAAGCAGGTACCAGTCTGTTTCTTGAACATCAGGCCCCTCTGGCTTCACTTTATGGAATGGCTAAAAATTGTTCTTGTGCATTTAAAACATGAAACTAAAACTCTTTCTTACTTAGTTTAAGCAGCTTCCATCTAACAGACCTGTCATTCTCATTTGTTGTTTCTGTTCCTTTCAGTGCTGGGGAGGTTGCTGGAGCAGATCACCACCTGTGATGGGTTGCTTCCCTCTCCATGCCTCCCAACCGATCCAGTTACTGTATTCCAGTTTTATAGCTACTTGGAAAAACACCACATTACCAGCCTGGAGAAACACTTGGGAAAACTTGCTAAAGAAGGTAATGGCAGCACTTGGTTCCTTCACTTCAACTCCCCAGCGCAGAGCTGGCTGGTTCTCCCCAGGTTTCTACTCAAGATACACTATCAGAGCAGAAAGCAGCCCAACCACTTCATTGACAATTTGTTTCCATTTTAATTCCCCTTATGACCATGTAATTTTAATTACAACAGGAAAGATACCCTTGGCTCCCATATCTAACCACATAGAAGCAAAACAGAGGTGTGATGGATCAGTTTCTCTTGAGTGCCCTAAAAAGTGGGTTCTGTGATATTCTGAGGTTAAAACAGAAGCCAAGCTGGCAGTCGTCTACAACGTCTGTAGCTTTGTGGGACTACTGCAGCTGTAATCAGACACAGAAAACAGCAATAACATTTCAGCGGTTACTAACATGCATTTTCAAGCACAAGGTAGCCAATGTCATGCTGAGGCCTAGTCCAATGTATGAAAGTACTTTAAAACATAGTCTGTCTCACAAAAGAGCTATTTGAAAAAAGAGCCCTGATATTGGCTGCCTCTTCAGGCTTATTTTGATGCAGATGATTCATCTGGTGGGGGACTAAGAACCTGTGCACTGTGCTAGTCGTTAAGACCTGGAATATCCTTCCAAGTGAAAATGTAAATCCAGTGCCTGATGTCATAGTTTTTTAAAGGCTGAGGGTTTTCTGTTTGACCAGTACAGCTCGATCTTTGAGATGTTCAAAAGCCTCGTGCTTGATGGTACCTGCCCTGCCTTATTTTAGGCTTAGCCCACTCAGCCTAATGCCAGAAGGTAAAGGAGTTGTTTTGCACTGTATGTGGTCTGTAGCAATGCCCCAGGGCTTTGCTGCACCATGACCTGCTGTTGTGAAATCATCCTCTGCGCTGCTCCTCGGACAGCCTTGGCACAGGAGGAAATGAAACAATGACGGGGAAAGGAGACAGGACGGTCAAAGGGGCACTGTCCCGCCTTGCTTCCTGCCAAGCTTGGCGGGCTCCTTAGCCACGTGCATCACTACGTGTGGCTAAAAAGGACTGAACTGGGGAGGTGTTTATCATCTTTGGGCAATGTCTTCATCTGCTGGTTAGTGAAGCTGAGCCATCTCCCTTGCAGTGATGCTCATTGAGGAGCTGCAGTGCCCCGGGCGGCTGAAGACCCTTAAAAAGCTGAGAGGAAAGCGACTGACCAAGCTGCAGCCTCTGCCACAGACATTACGGCTGCTGGGGCTGCTGCAGCTGGACGGGAACCACCGGGTGGGCAGAGCTGCCACGGCCTGCCTGTGCCGTGTTGCCCGCAGCGCCCTGCGCCGCAAGGTACGGCCGTGCCGGGGGGAGCGGTGGGAGCATGCGGGATCTGGCACATCCCACAGGTGCCCTTCCTTAATAACCACAACCTCAACCACATCGTGCTCAAGTGAATTCTCTGTGGCCTTTAATTGATTTTGGATGCATGAACCAGCGCTGATGTCAGCCTGACCCTGAGCGCCTGATCACGCTCGAGTTAATAAACTCCTTTTTTCTCCCCCTCTTTTTCCACTCAGGCTCTCTTTTTTTACACTGATGTTTTAGCTGACTGTGATGCAAGACTTCAGCAAGCTGCGTGTTTGGCTCTTAAAAACCTCAGAGTAAGTATTTACAGCTCTCTGTCCATTGTGCGTGTCTGGCCAAAATTGCTAGATACTATAGTGTAACTTTCCTTAAGCTGGGAGGGAGGGTTGCTCTTTCAGCTTCCTTCTATTTGGAATTAATGAATTCTGCTGCTGCCAAAACTAGTGGTTGCAGAGGCAGCAGGCAGAGGGAGCTGCAGGCACCTTGAAGTGTCTCAGTTTGATCTGAGAGGCCCAGTGCAAACAGAAAGGATGTTTTCCAACTTCTACAGTAGTGTCAATGGGAAAGGGCAACAGATACTGGGGGACAGCTGGCCTGTAGAAACATGCAACAGTCAGCTGTACATAGACCTTTAGAACTGACTCCAACTGCAGAGATCTGGAGTTAAATCAGTTCATCATTCTTTTTTAACAATAGCTGATTATAGTCAGAAAATAAAAGGAATAATTGCATTGCTATTACAAGAAACTGTCAGAACAGATGTAAAGCTTTCCAACACTCGCGAGCCTGGAGTTGCAGACAAGGGATTACTGTGAGTACAGTTTCTGCAGACACGTAGTCTCAAGACAGGCCCAACAAATCAGTCCTACTCTGTCAGATTTGCAAAGCAACTGCTGCTGGTGCCAAACCTGTTAACTCTGTGAGGGAAGGTCCTGGTTGGTTTCTGCTGATGTAACGATCCTGTGGCCTGCACCCTGAAACTCTTACACTTTGTGGTACCTTAAAACAGGAGAGAAAGTAGCAGAAGTGAGATTCATGCTCAGAAAGATTAACTGCAAGTGCGGGGAGAGAAGAAAGGTTACAGCAGAATTCAGAAGGGATGGGGGTTCATGTGTCTCCCTTACAGAAAATGTTCTTTAAATGCAAATGTTTCTTTCCTGAAACAGGGTGTTGAGAGTATTGAGCAGGTCGCCCACCTCTGCCAGTCTGAAATAGAGGAGGTCAGGAATGCAGCCAGAGAAACAACACTGTCCTTTGGTAAGTCTTCTGTACAGCTTTAGAATACAGATTCTGAAAAAGTCATGTGAAATAGTGCAGAAGCAGAACAGGCCTCAAGTCAGCCCGAACACAGCTCAGACAATGGGAATGTTTAATGAGCGGTTGCTTCATACTATTGAGAGAAACTGTATCACATGCAATTACCAAAGGCTCCCCATGAAAGTTTGCAGAACCAGATAAAATGATTTTTGTCTAGGAAAGTGCTTTAAGAACCACTAAACTTTTTAAAAAGGTGGCAGATAAGAACTGAAATGCTGACAGTGCTGCTGGAGCACTTCTGAATAGGAGTGCTGGCAGCAGCCACTTTTCTCCTCCTAAGACTTTATATAAAGGGCATTTGAACCAGCAGATCACAGTAAAAGCCTCTTCAAGCTTTGAGACTACCAAAGCTGATTTAAAGGTTATATACATATAAAATCAATAATGGACTCTTTTTAGGTCTGGTAAATGTTTTCTAGCCACCTACAAACTGACTGGTCGTGTCTCATCTTAATGTTCATATTCAAATGGTTCCGCTCTGAATACTGGAGGGATGTAAAGAGCCCGAACAAATAGGTTGATGGTGGTTCATTACCTGTTACTTCACCTGAACTCAGCAGATTTACAGGGGAGTCAAGCTGCTAATGAAATGTCAGTGTTCTTGTGCTGCTGCTGAGGCAAAGGAGTGTTGCTGAAGCTGAAGTCTTCACTGCACAGCTGTGACAGGAAGGACTGGGTTCTCAGGAGATGGTAGTTTCCTTGTTCTGTCCTTCCAAAAGCACTTGGGTTCATGCTTAGCTCTGGGGATCTCCAGACTCTCTTCACAGAAACGCTTAGATTCACATGTCTTACAAAACAAGTTTTCCAACTGTGATGCTCCAAACTGTTACTCATGTGGAAGTGTTTCCAGAAGCTTGATTTTTTTCCACAGCGGCTTCTAGCAGTTTGTGGAAAACTATTCTCTGAGATGTGTTTGTCACTGTTTAGAGTTCTTGTTAGTTCCACACAATGTCCCAGCAGAAAGATTTCTGGAGTCTCACAGTTCTCAGAGTGTTTCTAACTGCTCTCTCTTCCTCAACATGGGATGTATTTTTTCTCTTTCTCCACAGGTGAGAAGGGCCGACAAGCCTTTGAGAAAATGGACAAGATTTGCTGTGAATTAAGAGAAACTGTACAACAAGAGGCTGAAATTGAAATCACAGTGTTTTAGAGGTGGAATGTGAGGAGCTGAATCATATTATCCTCACAGCCACAGAGGAGGACGACTTTGGCTTGTTGTTTATCAGCGTCTGGTTTACTTGTGCCCTGCTCTGTATGTGCTGCATTGCTGACAGAGGACAAGTTATTGCCAAGGGAGAAAACTTTTCAGCCTGCACAAAGTAGACAGGTATAGATGTTCTCATGGCATTCTCAGCACAGGAGGAAGCAGCAAGTGCTGGAAGGATCAAAACCAGGATCTCTTAGAATATGGAACCGGGTTGTCACATCCCCCTGGAATTAGCTGTCTGTACTCAAACTCTAAGGCAAATATGATCTGTTTTCCTACAAAGTGTTTTATCAGTTTTTCAGAGGAGATAATTGCTCACTCTCCAGCAATCCCCTGAGAAACCAGCAGGCAACAGATCATTTCACCTGGAAGTTAGAAAAAAATCCAGTGCTTGGTAGTTTCCTTTTCTTGTACACTTCACTTGCAGAAGGAAAGCTGGTTACTTCAGAAGCCAATTTCTTCATCATCATTCCAACCTCAGGCAGGTTCAAGGAAGGACCAAGAAGGACAGGTGCTGAGTGTAGATCCTCAGCAGGAAGGTGTGTGGTGCATTTGCCAGGTGCAGGTCTGATGCAGGGACAGCTCTGTGTAAGTAGTTTGTTGTTTTATTAAATTTGTTCATTTAGTCATAGATTTGAGACGTTTCCCAACCCCTCACCCTGTGTCAGGCTCCTTACTCAGCCCTTAGCTTAGTGGAGGGTGGCCATCAAGGAGAAGCCTTGACTTCAGGTGAAATACTTGAAAGGGTTTGGCTTGTGTGTGTATATATTTTTATTATACATATAAGACTTTTCTATTCAGTATTTATTTGATAATGTTTTTCTAAGATGCTAATAAAACATTTGAGACAAGTTTCTTCAAGTGCTTCACACGGACGTGGTCGTAGCAGCGTGGAGAGGTGACAGATGCCCTCAGGCCCGCCATCCATCCGTGGGTCAGCCGTCTCCTCCCGGGGGCCCTGGCACACGGCCAGGCACTGAGTGGAAGGGATGGAGCTGGGAAAGGAGCAACATCCAGTGAGAGGTGAGGGCTTTACCCCTGCACTCTGACAGCAGGACCAGGGCGCTGTAACACAAGTTCCCTTTAAACCCAAGGTAAAGCTTTGGTGTGGAGGTGAGGGAGCCCTGGCACAAGCTGCCCAGGGACAATGTGGAGTCCTCTTGGGAGGTTTCCAAACCCACCTGGATGTGTTCCTGTGCCCCCTGATTGAGGGGAACCTGCTTTAGCAGGAGGTGGGGCTGGATGAGCTCTCGCTCTGTGAGATTCTTTGGTTATGCTGTTCTACAGCAATGTCAAACTTTTAATGAGCTGCTTATCCATGCTATAACTCTGCTTTTTACCTTAAAGTTGTTTAAAAGTAGGAGCCTCTCCTACTTTGGTCAATTCTCTTCTTCCTCGGGTCTCTTGTCCCTGAAACAGGGCAGCCCCGTGGCTTTGTGTGGGGCACAGACAGTTTCCCCTGGGCACTGCTGCCTCATCTCCCATGCTCTCACTACCACATCCTGAATCCTCTGTTCAAGCACCTCTCCTCCAAATGTAGTTTGCTTCAAAAATCTAAAAAGGTAAACAATGCCCCCAAGGTGGCTGTAGCACAGCCTGCTAGTGGTGCAGCCCTGCCCAACACAACTTCATCCTGAGGCAACTCCACAACTCCTACAAAAACCCACTTCTGTGTGAGAGTTACTACACACCATGTAGTGCAGATTCCTGAGCCAAAGTAGGTAAATTTTAAGTGTTTAAAGAGAAAAACTAGAGCACAGAGACGTATGTGTCAGGGAGAGACACTGGATACCCCTCTCCTTTTACTGGAGCTCTGACCTACAGCCACATTCTTATTTATATCACTTTCATCCGCAACCCCCCCCGACCCATCCCCGTACCCCAGCCTGGCCCTGGGGCTGAAAGGGGGGCCCGTGGCTCTAGCCCTAAGACAAAAGAAAACAAGAAGATGCTCAATGTACATTCTTTAAAAAAAGGATTTTATTGTTACAACTAAAATGAGAACTGAAAACTTGTATGGGAAATTGAAAAACTGTACAATTTTACTGTAACCTGGGAGGTCCTTGCAGCGGCTTACACAAAAGACAAGATACCTGAAAATGTGTTATACCAAAACATTGAGCTTTTTTGGGGTTTTTAAAGGTTGTTTTTTTTTTAAAAAAAGTTTATTTTATGGCAATCTGTAAAAAAGAAAGACCTGATGAGTAAATATTTGCTTAAGGCATATAGCAGAGCAGCTCACTAACTTTCTAACGAGTTTAACATGGATGTTTGTCCATTTCCCAAGAACAGGTTAAACCAATACACCCATGGTGAAACGCTACGGTCTACACACACCCCCACGACCACAGACAGCTACAGGACGCAGAACAGAAAGGGTTAAGGGGCTGTGGGCTAAGCCCTACGCACACCTCCAGGGCTGGGACCACATCGGGCTGTGCTGTTTGCAGCAGCTGAAGGCAGGGGGTGGTAGAGCCTTTATCCCCACCTGCAGAGGCTACCCTTTCAGTTACCCTAGATCCACAGGAAGGATGCTTTGCTTTCCTGCCACAACCCACATTTCAAATATTCCCTCTGGGGAAGAGGTTGAAGGGGGTTGCTGGTTGTTTTCAGATGGGCCAGTCCTTCAGGAGCCTGCACAGCTCCTGAGCCAGTGGCTGCAGCTGAGGCCTCCCTCTTCCTGCAGCCCATCCCACCCCAACCTTGCTGTGCCCTGTGGTGGGAGGGGGAAGGTGTGCACAGGGCTTACCACGCTCTCTGGAATGTCTGTACTATACTTACTGGGCTGAAATGATCCATGCTAAACACCTGGGGACACAGAGCACGCAGGGACTCAAGAGGAAGTCATGCCACGGATTAGGCGAGTACATGTGATCTGGGAAACACCGACCCAGTCTATCGCTGAACGAAGATACTTTCAGCAACACCCTTTGAACCACAGCCACTTAATGATCACTTCATGCAAATATAATTTGGGCACATCAGGAAGCAGAAATAGAAGTTCTTTCACCTTTCAAGCAGGTGGTGGTTAATTAGGACACTAAGAAGACTTTACATGCAGTTGAATACGAAAGGGGAACAAATGTCGCCTTAGAACAATATTCTACCACCTGCTGCGAGTGGTGGGGACAAAGCCATCACATACTGTCTCTTAAATACACAGATGAGCCATTATATATTACCATTTTTCTATACTTCTTTTTCACCTTTCCAATAATATAACTAAATAGTGACTGATTAGAACATTCCTCCTTTCAAGTACTGGTCTGACCAACAGTCTCACAGGTGAAGTATCGATGCCCAGTACTACCTGAGGATTTATTATTGTCCTTTTGAAAAGCCCTTGATGCAAGCTTAACAAAACACAACACAGAAATAACTTCCACGCCCAGCCCCGTTCACCAGCGTCTGCAGCGAAGGAGAAGAGCTACACCTACAGCCAGCTTTGCAAAATAAATACAGAGTGGGGAAGAGACTGTCAGCAGGTGCTCCCCAGCCACGGCTGCTCTGACAAGGGGAGTTAAGTGCTGGAGGTCTAGAAAGCCTTGAAAAATAACAGAACTGCTGCGTAGCTCTGTTGCTACTTAGCTGTCATGGCCGAGTTTGAACCACTCCTCCCCTCAGCAGTGAGTTCACTCCCAGCCTTGGCAGCACCACACAAGGGAAAAAAAGAAAAGTCAATCTTTGCTATTATTGTTTCAGCTGTGAATAATTTGGTACTACCAGGAGGCCCAGCAGTGCCACAGCCCGTCGGCACACTGCCCAGTGCCAGGCACAGTCCTACCAACGCACCCGGGCCCTTATTTACAAGCACTTGATGTCTCATCAGCCCTGGGCCTGTGGGGAAGGGCAGAGACAGAACCTGGCAGGGGGCAGCCCCCAGGGCTGCGCTCACCCCCACAGCCCTCACTGAAGAGCATCTCTTCAAGCAAATGAAAGCCAGTATTTTACATCTTTGCTTTAAAAAGAGCAGAAGAGGTCAAGGCTTGCATCATGAGCCAACCCCCCACGGCCCCAGCCCACCCTGGCTGCCAGCGCACGCGGGTCCGACTGCAGCTGCCACAGCAGGACGTGCTGAGGATGCTCTGACGCGGGCTCCTGCCGGATGCCGCCGGCGCTCGCGGGACTCGGGCTGTTCCTGACGGAGCAGATGCAGAGTGAAACTGCCTTTTACCTTCCCATTGAGGAGGTTAAAGAGCTGGTCCTTCGCAATGCCAACTGCACGATGCTGGTGGAGACGGTTTGGTTGAATTTCCCTTCCTGTTTTTCTCCCTCCCCTCAACCTCTCCTAACCCAGAATATAAAAGAACAGCTTGACAAAGGATGGTGCAATGTAACTAGGCGTATGTGCAAGTAGAGTGCAACAAAAGTCAATGAGGAGATACACTTCTTAATTAAAAAACAAGAAAATAAAAGAGCTTGACATGTTGGGATACCCTGAGCAAATGCAGAAGCCTGTTTCTATAAACACATGTAAAACAATCAGCTCTTGAAGAAGAGTTATGCCAAGATTAACTATATCGATACCACAGGCACTGCCCACAACTCAGTCTTTAATGAGGAAGCAAGTAAAAAAAAAACCCAAAACAAAAACCCAGCCACAAACAGCCCTCCCCTCACTGCCCCCCTCCAAAGAGTTTACATTCGTCAGGTATGTGGGTTTCTTTCTCTTTTTTTGGGGGGAATCTGTCAATGTAAGTCATGTATTTGGTTACAACAACTTGGAGAGTACAAGCAAGTTTCACTTGTGCCTAGTTTTTTTTTCTGAAACACAAAAGAAAAGGAACTGGCTTTTTAAAAAAGGCTAAAAACAACAATGTGTTGTAATTCTATTATTTAGTTTAAAAAAAAAAAGGAAAAACAAACTATTTGGCATTTTTTCTGCTTACTCCTGAATATTTTAAGGCCCTGAGATTAGAATATTATGTTCTTGGGACCACAGGGCTAGATAAAACCCTAGTGCATCAACTCTTTCTTTAAGCCCTAACCAAAGTTCCAGCCTTTCAACCTAAGATCTACCTCCCCGTGCCGAGGCTCTCGAGCCTCCCTTCGCTCTCCTCCAGAGAAGCTCATCACAAACCTTCGGTGCTCCCTGCAGGCTCGGCCTTGCTGGAGGTCCATCAGTGAAAACACACCCTGTAACAGAGATAAGCTCCTGCCGTGAGGAAAGTGAACATGCAGATATTCACTAGAAATGGCTTCCAGGTTGTCATCATGTTCTCATCGTCCTCTTCCGAGTTCTCCGATTTCACCGACTCTTCCTTGTGGGGCGAGAGATGCAGATTCTCCCCAACAGTTCTCCTCCGAATTTCAGTGTCTTGACTAGTGCTTTAGGACAAAGAAATAGAGACTCAGTACTGGGTTGTCCCCTGGGAGAGAAGCCAAGCAGGCTCTCCAGGCAGGAGGCGGGCCTCACCCCCAACACCACAGCAAAGCTTGAAATCTCACTACCAGGAGCTGCAGCAGACGACAAACCAAAGCCTAACCCTAACTGTTCCAGTTCTGGCCACTCAGTTGCAGGTTGAGAATGGTGCTTGGCATCAGAAGCCATCCTGGGAGTACTTTGTGCCCTTTAAAGACTATTCTGGCTTAGCCTGAAAGCCCACCTACTCTCATTGCTCTTCACAGATCTGCTGCCAGTGAACTCACAAATAAACATACACCCAGGTCAGGGGAACACAAAGTGCTAAAATCAGGCACTTACCCAAGAATTCAGGTAATGCTGAACCTGTGGTTGCTTGTGCACTCAACAACTTCGAGAGTGTGGCTAAATGTGTGGGATAGCCTTTCATGACGGAACTGAAGATGATCTTACCTTTAACACTCCTCTAACATAGTTCTGTCACTAGACCTCAGCCCTCCATCATGTTGGCAGTACACTGCCACCCAAACAGGCTTATTAACCCAGCAGGAGCTTTTATATCTACAACTTCTTCCAGATAAATTTAGAAAGCAGAGCATCCCCACACTGAGACCCAGAAGGGTGGGAAACAGCAGAGTGATGCTGTGCAGGGGGATGGTCTGAGACATCTGCTGACAGCTGAAGTACAGAGGAACTCGGGAACCTTCCATCCCAGACACCAGAACATCTGGGTGAGAAAATAAACGTGTTCAAGATTTCTTCTTCCCTCCTCTTGGCCAGCTCAATGTCCGTTTCCTGCCCCTCCATCTCCTCTAGCTTCACATCCTTTCACCTCAGACAGCTCCTCTGCTCCCTATCCCTCCTCCCCCACAGGCTTCACTCTCCAACCTTCTTAACTCACATCATGAGCATGATGGTCACCGAGGAGGGCTGATCCTGCAGCAGCAGGGCTGGGAGGGAGTGAGGGAGCTCAGGATTCAGTCCTGCTCTTTCCCAGAATGCCCCAAACACTGCACAGCAGCGGATTTAACGTCAGCATGGAAAAGGTAAATGTCTCCTCAGGCTCTACAGGCAGTGAGGTCAGGTTGTTCCAGAGGATGACTCAACTCCAGCCTCAGCCAAGGGACTACAGTAAATGGAATTAATTCAGTCCCTGAGCTCTTCAGAGCTGGACATGTCTTATGCTCCCTTAAACCACATTGTGCAAAGGATTTCCAGGAAATCATTTATTCACTGAGAAACTCGGATTTATATAGCTAATGAGAAGACACAAGACACCAGCTTCAAAGCCACGGCCTTCATTAGGCATTAGCTGGCATCTCACATCCCACGTAAACATTCTGGTAACAGAACTGTGCTGTCACTGAGAGGCAAGGAGGAGGTGCTACCACTGCAACATTTCCTTCTTTCCTAGCTAAGCTTCCACTTGTGTCCATTCCTATTTGCAAGATTTCCTTTCTTTTTAGTAAAGATGTTTGGAATTTGATATTTCACTTTCAGAATCTTCCCAATGAATAAGAAAAATCCTGTTCAAACAACGTTTTATGCTGAGCAGAGGAACACTTCTGTTTGACCTCATTGCCTCCAGCAGAATTTGGAGGGACACAACAGGGTCAGTGCATGGTTTCAGCCTCTCTGCTATGTCAAATTAAGAGGAGGTTTATTTTGAAGAAAGGCTATTGGAAACACATCTTGCTGATCTGCAGTTCCCAGAGTCATACACTCCCCACTGGTTTAGCTACATAACATACATCAAGCCTAGCAGCTGCATCTGTTGAAAAGGCTCCAGTCTGTGGACCACTCTAACTCTTGTTGTTTTATTTGGTGTTCCTACAGGAAGCTGAGGGTGTCTTGTCAGGAGAAAACAAATCTGATGAGGAGCGGCTGAGGGAACTGGGGATGTTTAGTCTGGAGAAGAGGAGGCTGGGGGGAGACATGAGCACTGCAACTACCTGACAGGAGGCTGGAGTGAGGTGAGGATTGGTCTCTTCTCCCAAGTAAAAAGTGACAAAACAAGAGGAAATGGCCTCAAGTTGCCCCAGGGGATGTTTAAGTTGGAGCTGAGGCAGAACTTTTTCCCTGAGAGGGTTGTCAGCCCCTGTCCCAGGCTGCCCAGGGAGGTGGAGGAGTCCCTATCCCTGGAGCTATTGCAAAGCTGTTTAGCTAAGAGCCATGGGTGGTGGCCTTGGCAGTGAGAGGTGGGGTTGGGCTTGATCTTAAAGGTCTTTTCCAACCAAAATGATTCTGTGATCCTTTCTAGTGGGGAACACTGAACTTTTGCTTGATTATCCCTGGAGGGGGTTTTGGTTTGTTTTTTTGTTCTGTGTGGCATTCTTTGGTTGTCCTGCATGAAACTACTTCACGTGCAGGGTGACTGTAGCCCCAAGGCACCAGGCTTTCAGCCAGTTCCCTCCACGCCAACACACCCCCAGTGACATGCGGGTGAGACAGTCAGGAGCCCAGGCTCCCATGCAGCCCTCTGGCACACTCACCAGTCCTTACAGTTTAGGTTACAATGACAAGTAGGAAAAGTTCTCAGTTGATGAGCGCCCTCTACTACTTTCATCAAAAGCAGCTTTGCTTGCAACTGATGTCACATTCCTAAGTGTGGCTAACAGCAGTCAGTCTGGTTTCCAGCTGCAGGACTAATACTGCCTCTAAGTAGTGAAAGAGCTCCTCTGTAGCTGAACATACACTGCACGTAAATCAAAGCTAAACCACCTCGTTCTGCTGTCACTTCTTTCACTCTGTCAGGATCTCACAGGGGCCTGAGCCTGTGTGTGAAGTTAAACGAACGTGAGCCTCCGACCTTTACTGAAAAGATTTTGAGTTGGAACTACTATTACACATAAACTAAGTCAAGGTCTGGTCAGGCCCTTCTCTATGAAATATCATTGATGAGCAAACGTCCTACAACCTCTGGACACTGTGAAGCAACTGGACAGTCACCTCAGGACAGGGAAAAGTGGAAACTACACAAATTACCTGTCTGGGATCAGCGGCACAGCCGCTCTGCCATCTGGAACTGTCTCTTCCACAGTGCTGACTGAACACGTGATCTCCTCCTCTACCACTTGATGTTTTGGAAAGAATTCTGTGTGTTCGTGCATCTTCCCGTTGTGCATCTCGGAGGTTCGCTTTGGGGGCCTGGGAGGTGGTGGGGTGTGCTCAGGTGGAGGGTCCAGGTCTTCATTGGAGAGCTCTTTCCACTGTTCCTTCAGGGAAGGAAAAGCCCCGTTAAGCTTTTCTCTCTTTCTTTTATTTAAGCTCCCGTAACTTTCAACACAGCAGAGGCTTTGCCTTTTCATTTATTCTTGGAGTGGCTGTTCATTTGCATTGGAAGGAAGGAAAGAACACCACAGACATGGGAACTCCAAACCTGTGCTACATCCACTACACAGAAAAGAACAGCTATAAATGCAAGAAATTTTAACCTGCATCTGGAAAATTTAAGTAGCCCAAACCAGGATCTCTGTTGCTGGAGTTGTGCTTACCACACAACAGAAGGACAGCTGGCATTAGGAAATCTGTATTCTCTGAGATGAAAGGCAAGGCCAATGCAGCCATACACACCCCAACTTGAGTGCTGAAAAGTACACCAGGCCACTGAGAGATCACAGGTTTTGTTTTCGCAGGTTCTCATCTACATCACTTCAGGCCGTGACAGATCGTAAAGTGCTGTATGTAAGAACTGCATCATATAAAATATACTGAAGCCAAAGCAGGCGTGAAATTTAAAGCTGGCTTCTGGTCTGTTCATCCCACAGATTTGCAGCAGCTAAAACAGAGTACAGCTCATGACATAAGGCAGTGCAATCAGCAACACTCACTTGCACCGAAGCATCTCCCATAATGAATTTTGCCCCTTCAATAACAGCCAAGTAGGAGAAACGGAGCTGATCTGCTGTCTGGATGAGGCCCATCCTGTACTTCCTCATTTCCAGGAGAACCTGCTTGACATCCACAGACGAAGGATCTTTCCGCTTGTCCATCTGAGGATAAAGATTTGAAACATGGTTTATACTGTGTTGAGATTCACTACAGTGACTTTCTAGTTGGGCCTTCAGACTACCCTCCATATTACAGAATTAATGAACTAGTATTGGTCTCAGCAGCTACTTATTGTGTCTCTAAAGAGCCAGACAGTGACACACATTGGGCCTCCAAAATGGACATTTTCCCTTTGCCTTTATTGTTTTTAAAATATAATCAGGAAAATAAAAAAGGACATTTTAACCTAGGCCTGACTTCTTTGTATTAGTTATATTAGTGACAGAATAAAGCCAAGGGAAATTCATTTCTATCTGAAAGTTGGGACAATTTCCCCCTGCCCATGGGTGAAGCCGACTCTGTGAAGGAAATGTGAGATTTATTCTGCATTGTTTCAGGATAGTTCACACTATTACTCAGCAACATCTAGTGGGCATTTTTCTTAACCATGAAGGCAAAGCCTACCTTTGCCAACCTCTAAAAACAATACTTTTCTTCCCTAGACTGCAAATGGCCCGTGAAGAACAAGACCTACCTCAGGACCTACCAGAAGGTGAGTTAGATAATGGGAAAGAGCATGCAACAATACTTCCCAGAACATACCCCAGCTCTTCGTAAGCCCACAACAAACAATTCCTCATAATAAAATAGCCTGTCATCTGGAGTCAGCGGTCCTTACCAGTAGCAGACAGGTATCAACCAGACAGAAGGTGCCCGAGCGGCCGATGCCAGCGCTGCAGTGCACCACGACGGGCCCGTGCTCGAGGCTGAGCGAGCCCGACTCCCGCACTTTGAAGAGGAAATTGAGGAACGAGGCCGGTGACTCGGGGACGCCAAAGTCGGGCCACGTAGTATAATGAAAGTGCAGAATCTCTCTAGTTTCCTCTGTCTGTAAAAACAGCACGGATGCACAAGTCAGAAGCATTCAAAGCACAGTTCTCTGCAACAAGCTGCCCTGATGGGGTGTGGAGTCTCCTTCTCTGGAGACACTTACGACACACTTGGACCAGTTCCTGTGTGACCTACTCTAGGTGACCCTGCTCCGGCAAGAGGGTTGGACTGGATGAGCTTTTGAGGTCCCTTCCAAACCTTGAGATTCTGTGATCAGCAAACACCATCCTACCTTCACTTTCCTGGCAGGCAGCCATCTATTTAGCCACACAGCTTCAGACATCAGACATTTTACCTTCAGCTCGATTTCAAATTTACGCCTTTGGAAAAAATTCAGCTACTTTTTGAAAGTAACTCCAGAAGGGAGGTGTGTGCCTGCCCAGCTTGGTGTGCTACTCAGACTACACTGCCTCCACTGTGTCTTCAGCATAGCTGACTTAAATTCAAATGACAAAGTTGTGCCAGTCTGAGGGAGCTTTTATAGCCTCACAGCCAAGAAATTAACTACAGATAATTATCTCTTCTTTTGGAGGTCTCTGTTTTGAGCAAAGGAAATTGGATATGTAAATTTGCTTAACTAAAACACGGTTTAGTTTTTTTCAGTACAGTTCAAATGCTTGTATCACCACAGTTGAGTGTCACAGCTGGCACTACTGCCCCCCAGCTCCTAATGACAGAACATCATTTCTCAAAATGAAGTGCCTCAAGTCCCAGAAGCCCTTTACAGTTTCGTCAGACAAAGCCCTTCTGCTATCACAGCTGTTACATACTTGTTCCCAATCTGAAAACTTTCTTCCCAGATCACTAAACCACTGGTACTCACATCCTCATAGAATACTGAGCTACCACCATCAAACACGTCTATGGCAGATGTCACAGCTAATCCACACCACAAGCTACATCAAAATTCTCACTTGGGTACAATTTAGTAAAACTCTTATCTGCTGTCTTAGGTTTCCTGGCAGGGTGAAGTGTGCAAGGTGAGCAGAGGAATAACTGTGTCTTCCAGTAGTGAGCAGTAGCAGGATAGATTGTGCTTTGCATGGCACGATACACACACTGAGAAAAACTGAGAAAAGTATCTATTTCCCTTCAAGCTACTGGTCTGATCCTTGTACCAAGCTCCATACAACTCATTGCAGGACCAAGGCTAAAACAGTTCCTGCTTTCTGACGAAAGTCATCAACGCAAAACCTGAAGATGTAAGCCAAAACCTAAAAATAAACCTTAGAACAAGACACAGGCCAACAGGTAGCTTAAGTGACAGGAAGAGCAATTATTTTGGCTGTAACACAACAGCACTGGAACATCTGCCACGTGATTCTATAAAGGGTTCTCTGAAAGGTAGTGACAAACTAGCCTTCTCACTCTGTGTGCAGCTGAAACATGAACAGGGTTGTAGTTTCCCCAGACAAGTTTCACAAATATTTAAGAGTTTCATTTCCACAACACACAAAGAGGCTGAAGAGCAATCTCATGCTGAATCATCCAGTCCAGAACAAAACTGCTATAATCTGTGACCATCATTTTCGAGACCTTGTGGATGAAGATGCGAATCTCACCTCAGAGACTGAAGAATCTGAGTGGTACTAATTCCTGTACTTACTGTAAGGTTTTCCAACTCTAGCTGTCGTACTGTGTAGTATGATTTTATATCTTCAGATATCAATGTTAGTTTCAAGTTTGTATCTTCAAAAATCATTTCTTTTTCCTCCTTCCGTGGCCAGTACTGTGCACACTTTACCTAAAAACAAATAGGAGGCATTTCTGTGTCATTTGTGTTCATATAAAAGGCAAGGAATAAACATCCTTAAATCAACCTTTTCTTACAAGACAAATTCTTCACCTGCTTTTATTATAGGCAGGGCCAATTCCAGTGTGAAGAACATTAGTCTGCCATTATGTTGCAGAACATCAGTGCATCTTTTGTTTAAGTCTAAATATTTTGACCCTGACTGAACCCATTAAACTACCCAATGACTGAGGAACAGATTTGTTTAGATAGAGCTCCTTTTCTTCTGCATATAAGGTGAAAGAGTGTGAAGCTATGGAATTTAATCAAAAGCACTAAAGCCATTATTTACTTTGGTTTGTGTCAGACTAGTAACAATGAACAATTAACCAAAAAGAGCTAATAACTTTAAGTGCTTTGTAAAAACACAACTTGTTGCACAAGAATTTCCCTGATTATTGGGAGTTCTGCCCTGATTATGCAAAAGGATGCACCACCCAGTTATCACTGGTGGATATCCAACATACCCGCTACCCCTTCCTCAAAGTGTCTTTACACTGACTGCACTGCAACATTCAACTTTAAATTGTGCATTTCTATGAGCCTTTAAAATTTCTTTTGTCTCCAATTTGCACAGCTGCCAAGTCCACTTTAAGGCAGACCTCTGACCCACGGATGAAAACCACGCCTGATGGTTCCTCTCTTCTCCACCAGCAGAAAGGCTGAGGCGTTTCCTCTCAAGACAGCAGCTACTCCATGTGCAAGACAAACCAGCATTTTTTAATCTGTCTGAAGGTAAATCACTCACAATGACTTAAATTAACAATCTACCGTTTCATCTATCGTTTTCCTTCTTTTTCTGCCTTGTACATCTAATGTGAACTTCCTAAAAGGCCTGGGCAGAACTTGGCCCACCCCACCTGTCCTAGCAAAGAAAGCACTGGCTTAGCAGCTGGTTCCACATCACCCAGAACATCACTGCTAAAGACAGAGACCAGGTGAAGTACTTACAATTCTACCTCCACTCTCCTCAGATTTCTAATGGATTTTGTAAAAAATGACACTGGTGGAGAAAGGTAGTGGTACATTTAAGAATCAGACTCTTACTGTGTGAAGTCAGTGTCTCTCTAACTACTTCAAACCATTTCAGAATGCTTGTGAAACAACACTTGGTGTAAATGACTTTTGTGAGGTGCAACGTGTGTACACCAAAAAGAACTACATTCAGACACCTCGGTTAGCAGTAGAGGCCAAATATTCATTTGTGTGGAGAATCATATTGCATTCATGCCTTATCTCAGCCAAATTCAGAAGACATCAGGACCTATCATTACAAACAGAATAATTTGCTGAGTGCACTATGATTGTTTCACTGAGTATTCAATTATAGGCACGTTTTCTTAGATAAATTTACTTCTGGTCATTTTTCTCCTCCCATTCTTTAGGTTGATTTTGATTGTTTTAAGAAAAACCATAAACATGCAATGAGCACACACCTAGAACTAGGCAGGTACTTACAGATCCTTTCTCCATCACTCTGTTCAACATGACAACACCACGGCTTTTCTGTTCCCAAACCATCTCCCAAAAGTGACCACAAGTATTTGGCAAAGGTCCCTGCAGAAATAAGCGTTATTTTCTGTTAAGTTTCACTGGGGAACACTGCATTCTCATTACTGCACTAGGCAATAAATTTAGACAATTAACAAGCAACTTCTCACTTCAAACTGTTGCAGTGATACAGTTTTAAGTTCCATTTTGCCCCTCTGAGTTTGCCCATGAAAGCAAGGTTAATCCTTTCCCCCCAGACATAAGAGGAAGAGAGTAGTCTCACTTGTTAGAAGAGAACTGGGAGTGAAAAATACTGTGAGAAACTTCTTAGGAAAGGTATAGAAAAGTAATGGGGAAATAAAACCTCATTGACTAAGAGCAGAACTGACATCTAGTCTGCAACAGATCGCTGTTATTCACAAGACTTTAGAATTACAAGACTGAATGGACAAACATTCAAAAGACTGTAACAAATGACACGGTTTTCCAGAATCTTCACGGATCAGCTTTGCGATTTATCACAATGGCAACACCTTTTAAAAACTGATCTCTATTCACAAAGTAGATCTCCTTATAACTTCCTTTTCAGAAAGAATGACTAGATTGAAACGATGCCATTCAAGTCCATTAAAATCTGGATCAGAACTGGTAACTAGTACCAGTAGGCTGTACTTTTGACTACTCCACATACCAGTTCAGCCCCATGAAGTGGAGTAAGAATTGTGTGCACAGAATTGTTTTTATACTGAACACTGTAATGTTCACTTCTTCCTTAGAAGATTTATCTTTATTCTCTAGAAACAGGAAGGAAGAGCTGCTGCTTGAAAATATTAATCCCAGCCTACCTTTATCTGAAGTGTGGGAGGAAGGGTAAAAAAACAAAGTCAAGATAAGAGACCAGGACAGTCTCCTGGGAACCAAACATTCAGGACAAACAAGAATTGTGGCACAGTTGTTAGCTCTCAGAACAAGCCAACAGAGTGTCTGGGTATTTTTAAATTCGGTATATAGATAGGTGTGGGGTTCACAGCTTCAGTGAAAAACAGTCACTTCACTCCCACTCCCCAAATTCCCATCACTGAAGTCTGCACTCATGGCTTTCCACTCCCACATTAAAGGTACAAGCATCAGCACTGCTCAACTTAGACCTTTTGCAAGTTGTGTATGTCGGGAGGTACGTTATTTGTACCTACAACAACATCACTTTCAGAAGGACATCTAACAAGAAATACATGGTGGAGCACACTGGTTACTTGAAACAGAAGATGAGGAGCGAGAAAGTGCCTAATATATTTGACTTCTGCCCTACTCAACATAACACATAAATACCCATTAAATTCAAAGTATGTTATTTCAAACAGGTTTTGAACATCTTGAAGTTCATACATGTAGTTGTGTAAAGGTGAAGCCCTCCCATTAAGTGAGGTTCACCTCTGTTCACAGAATTAATCTAAACATTACTTGTCATACACCAACAAGCAGATTTCTAGAACTATGTCAGCAAAGTCAATCAGTGTTTACAGGAAGCAGGAAGAAATATGCAGCATGTCTGTAAAACTGTTCAATGTGAGTGTTCATATACACTTAACTACCTCTACAATAAAGAAAATGAACATAATAAGGCTAAAGAAAACCCATGAAAAACAACTCCAATCACCACGTGATTTTATTACCCACTGCCAGCAATTACCTGGGTAAGGATGTAGCTCCTTTGGGCCTCTTCCATTTTTATCAAACTAGCATTGATATAGTCATTGTCACCTTGGTTTAGCTTAATTCGACTGTGATCAACTGCAGCGTAATTAGAAAACACTGGTTAATGTATATGCAACACAGCACAATTCATACAACACCTCATCAGATGTTAGAATCAAAAAAGCTGAAGGATGGAAAGAGCTTTATCATAGGTAGTGCAGAAATGTTCAGTGGTGCTTGTAACTCTGGAAATACAATGTAAGTACTATAAGAAGTGCACCACAGCAGAGCAGAGAACATGAGCTGTACTCAGTCTTCCAAGAACATGCTGCAAGAATGGAAGTATTTGCATTTCAAGGAATCACAGCTGTAATTTGCAAACCAGATCACTCTGACCTATTTGTGCAGTTATTGAGCTCCTGTTTTTAAAAAATAATCTAACTGCATGACTGTGTATCTTTTGCAGCTTAAACATTCAAACTCGGCCTGTTCAAGATTGTTTAAGGCTTACCTAAAAATGTATTGGACAGACAGGACAAAGACTTCTTATTCTTCTAACAGACACTCAGCTACTTTTCCCAAGCCAATTACATCTTAACGTACAGAAAGAATGATGAAAGTTCCAGAATTAGAGGAAACAATTTCATTGCTCTTTTGACAGTCTCAGCTTGCTCCACTTAGGACTAAAAAGAACAAACTACCAACAGAAAACCACATACAACAGTTCCCACATTTTTCAGGAAAGCCAAACAGACTGAAAGCAGTATTATCTACAGGCAAAAAGGAACCATTTCTTACTCAGAACTCCAAATATTAGAACTGCTTAGTAAAGCAAACTATGTGCAACATTATTGCTCCCAGTCGATTGCCCCATATGCTCAGAGATGCACTTCCCACCAGAATTCACCAGAATATGTAACAATAATCATTTCAGGAACACAGGTCTCACACTAACATTACCACCTCTGCAAACTTCCCCTTTTCTCTGTTCCAATTGGCTTAGGATTTATTTCTAGCAGTCATTTGTTTCATGCAGACTCTTCCCCACGTCCCAGTGGGGGCACAGTGTTGATATGTTGGCTGGGAGGATGCTGTAGGAAGCACATCGCAATAGAAAGGATACTTGCAATTTTATTAACACTGTTCAACCACCACTTTTCTCTAATGTTCTCTGCCTACAAACAGAGAATCTACCGTGTGCTGCTCTAGTATAATTCTATGGATGTCACAGGATGCTGTGACATCCCTGTCATAACCAAATATATTAAGAATTGTCTTGGCTGCATAACCATCTGACAGAAATCCTGTTCTTACAAAGAACATTTATCTGTTAGAAGAAGTCATCAGAGGTCAACAGTCTGTTAAAAACAATGGAGAAGAAAGTGTACTTACAGGGGCTGACATCTCTGTACCTATTTCTATTTTTGTTTCTGGGATGTTTGGCCACTTTGCATGGAAAATCACTGGCTTCATGCCTGATGTCCTGAAATTAAAAAAAAAAAATAAATAAATCAAGTCTTAGATATGAATCCTCTGCTATCATCATGCCATGAACTGACTGAAGATATGTACCCACTTGACTTCACATCTTCACATATGGGAGTTCTGAAGAGAGAGCACTTGGGGCTCCAACTTAAAGCTGAGTTTAGTTTTAGCAGAATACAACACTAATATTATTTGTGTGTTAAAATATTTTTAGCTTGCATGAGAAAGTAGTAAAACATTTACCAGACATTATGCCCTGACACTCCTGACAGAGCAGGGTCTCTGCCTCAAAGTACCTCCATATAAACTGCTTTAAGCAATTATTTCCATGATCAGTAAAACTACCAATATCAGTACATCTGACTCAGCAGCAATTAGAAAACAGTCATTCTGACAGAAAAAGACTTGTCTGCCCCTTGGTATCAAACCCACACACGGAGGGGTGACTTGTCTAAGATCACTTATATCTTTATGTTGCACTATCAGCAAGATGTCACAAAGCTGCAAAAGGCAAAAGTTATTTGTATCCAATTCCTCTGCTCAACTAAAATGTACATATCCTCTCTAGCATATCATTAGTGTTTCTTGCAGGGTTTTTCTTCAGTTGCATTTAATAGCTCAGCTCTCTGAGACAATTTCAAAAGCTTTAATAAAAATAATATCACTATCCTTGGACATTAACCCCAATTTGTAGAAACAGAACTTGACATTGTAAGTAAATACTGCATTTACTAAAATTTATAGTATCAGGAACTTCAGGGTGAAGCCGTTGGATTAACCAAAATTAGTGAAAATTGAGGAATGGATTTACTGTAGAACTGATATTTCAATAACATAATTAAGAAATCTTAAGACAGACATTGTGCACAAACATGGAATGAACAAATAAACCTAGCCCAGGGGCCACTAAAAAAATCATCATTAATATCCTTTAACTGCATTTAATTAAATATGGACATCTAAATGAAGCAGATTTTAATAATCATCTGTCCAGACACAGACATATTTGATCCTGGTGTTAACCCACACCCACTGTGACCAGAGAACAGGTTTCTCTGCACATTAAGCTACTGCATTTGGAGGGCTGCTGTGATCTATACATCACTTGCACAGAAAGGCTGAGCACTCCTCTATTAATAGTTTAAAATTAGCTCAGGCTCTGGTTCAAATCATGGTAGCTTTCCAACAGGAAAGCAGGAGGATTTTATACCAGCAAATCCAATCCTCAAAGTGCAGGCCAAACCAAACTGGTTTCCAGTTCCTCAGTTTTGCATGAAGGATCACAGCCAATGCTGAAAACACTCTTCTTTTAAAAGTGTGCTATCTGCTGCAGCTTATAACTTGTTCATCTTTTCCTACCCCATTATTCAGATATGTATCAACTGACACTGAATGCTCCATGCCAAGGGAAGATTTCTAGTTTACGTATACCTGCTCAAAATTAGTACAGTATTCTGAAACCACTCTTCACTGAAATAAGCCCTGACATCAGCTGCTGCCTTTTTATAACTTAACACATGGCTGCCAGTATTTCTGCTTATGAAGAATGCAGTCTGGAGAATATGATCTCGACTGCCACAATCTAATATCTCAGACATGAGGCAGCTAAAATAGGTGTTTTCAAAAATTCATCTCCAACAACTAGGTTGGTGACTTTGTGTTTTGCAGGGGGTTATTTTTCTTCTGCACTGGTGTACAGGATTAACAAGAGACACAACTAGGGAATTAAGAAAAACTGTTTTCTAGATCTCTAAACACATTTCCCACAAAGCTTACATAAGTTATTTTTTCAAGTGTTAAAAAAAAGCTCAAAAACCAACACAACCAACCCAGCACTTAGGACTTATATTAGAAAAACCCCATCCAACAGCAAAATGCAAACCGAAAAACCCTAAGGCATTTATTCTGTAAATACTGGGTTAAATCAGCAGCAGCACTAGTCTATACTGTTTCCTTTTACAGCATTAACAAAGTTGAACTGTCTCTTCTTTTAAAAAAGGAAACAGATGAAATGCTTCATTGCAGAAACGGAAAGATACAAAGACATTCTAACCTAAAACTATCCTATTTAAATATACACACATATGCACCTACACGCTACTCCCAGCCTCAGGCTGATCCACAGATTCAAATACCAACACCACATATTTAAGGATCTGAAACTGGTAGTTTATTGTTCAGGGAGTAGAGAGATGGCTATCACCTCACTACCAAACATCAGATCTTTTTAAAGACAATTTAAAACCAGTAATGTATTTCTGAAGGGTTTCAACAAGCAGGACAAAAAAATAGGGTGAGGTGATAATAAAATGAGGGACCTCGATACAGCAACAGGCGAGAAGCAGCCTTGTATGAAAGTCCAGCTAGCACAGAGCACTTCAGTTCTGAATGTAATGAACACCAACCAAACACAAGCCTTGCCTGGACCTCAGTGGTCAAACCCATGCCTGAAAAGACAGGGCATCATCCTCTTCTCAGCAATATGGGATAAAAGTGATTTGGGGTGTTGGTTGGTGGGTTTTTTTGGTTGGTGGTTGCAGGGGGTACTTAATAGCAGTTGCTAGAATATCTAAAGTGACAAGAAATCTATGATCACTTCCAGGATACAAAGCTGAATTCAATGTCAATCAGATGGCCTCCAAAGAGAAAATTATTGGAGATAAAAACTCTAGTGTCAAAAGTTAAAATGGCCATGTTACAGGCTTTCTTGTCCACTCCTCAAAAGCTAATGTTATTGGTTCCTGCAGGAGTCACACAACACCTGATGCTCACTGATGTTAGTGCAGTTACAGAATATGTCAGTGCTACAGGATCTCCATGCTGGAGAAGGTAGACTCATTCAACGTATGGAATTTTTATGCTATGAGGAACTTGAAGCCAGAGATGGCATGAGAACTGAAGTTAGAGGATGAACATGGGGATTGATAAAGTTACGAAACATCTTCTTGAATCACATTCATAGTCACACTGCAGAGATCTTGTCATTTAAAAAGGAAGCTCGACATTTCATTTAAAAGGTCATGCAACATAAAACTTTAAAGAGGAAGGGCTAAACCTGAAGTCAGTTTTCCAAAGTCAAATGCTTTGTTTCTCAGCATGAGTCATTCCATGCCACTCATCTCCTGGTTTTGAGTTCTGCACCCTGTACAAAAAATAACCTCAAAAACTTCCTGGGTGGGAAAAGGAAGTCTGCTGAACTGCTGCTCTTCCAATGCAAAGTTCTTGTAGCTGTTCATTTGCAGCTGAAACAGCAGCTCTTTAGTGATTTACTGGAGAAAGTTTTTCTCAGTCACAAAAATGGGTTCCACTCGGCTTGACAGCAGCACATTCCTTGCCACAAGAAAGGACACAGAATGCAAGGGCAGATGGCTGTGCTGTTCAGACAAAATGGATGAGTCCCAGGAACACAATCTTACTTTCCAGAAGCCTACAGATGTTTGTTAGGAAGAGGTGCTCATGGTGGCTCTCAGCCCCTTTTTCCTTTCCCCCTGCCAGAAACTTTACATTAGCGATTCACTCCGTAGCCTACAGTACTTTCTTCCCATTCCTCTCAGCCTTCAAAAAATTACCCTCAATTCAGTCCCCTAACCTCCTCTGGAGTCCTAGGTCTGCTGATTCCCCCTTTGCTCAGTAAGTATTCTCTGCAAACTTTCCCACCTGTCCCAGCCACTGGTGCTCTACACTTCACTACAGCTGTGCTATGTAAACTCTTTAGCGTAACAGCACATTCGACTATACATCAGACATCAATAGGAGATTAAGAAAGAGAAGATATACCCCAAAATCTTCAAGTAAGTATTAGGTAAGATCACGTGAAGAGGTGTTCATAACATCAGTCATTCAAGCACACTGCAACGTTGCTTAGATTTGCACAGCAATATTTTCAGAGAGAAACTAAATATCCAGTCTAAAGGTCTTCAAGACTCAACAGAAAAACTCCCAAGGAACTCTGCTGCAGGCCTCAATTTGATCTCACCATTTTATTACACTGTTAACTCTGAAGTAGCACAGACTAAGAGATAATGATATACTGTCATTTTAACAGTTCTGTTCCTATTGAAAGCAGCAATTGCCAAGATCTTATCATAAGCTACAGAAGTGCACAGTAATCAATCTAGTGAGGCAGTTGCACTAAGGAAAGCAATTCACAACAAGTGTATAAAGACTTAAATAAAAAAGTGATGTTAGCTTAAGAGCTTAAAAAAAAGTTCCCTCTTAAAGCCAGCAGTGAAAAAGGTGAAGAGTGGGAAAAAAGCCCTCAAGAAGTCAAAAAGTCAAGTCAAAGCTGTTGTTTTCTGAGATGTCATTACAGGCTGATTTCAAAATGGAAATACTCCTACAAATATATAAAGATGGCAAAGGTCTGTACAGAAGAAAAACAGATAATACTAAGGGATCCACAATAAACAGCTATCTCATGCAATAGCAAAGGGTCTCCAGATTCAGACTGTAAGGGAGCAAGCTGAGTCATTGACAAGCAGCGAATCAACTCCCCAAAAGAACCTTGCTAAGATATAAAGTACATAGAGAGCAACTCATTCAACCCACTACAACAGGAAGACTGGATTTGCTATCCTATATTACACTTTACAACAGAATATTTGGACAAGAAATGAAGCTGTATAAAGGGCAATCTACAGATCAGATAAACAGACAATGGCATCATATAACATTAATCTTAACACAAAGCTGCAGAATTTTAGCAGGATAAATGAAATAAATGTAGACTTTAAGACCCTTTAAAATAATTTTCTCTAGCCTCTCAGATTTACTTTCAAGTAAAATATGATAGTATTGATCTGTTTATTAATCTCCCTCAAAAAAAGCCCGTTGGCTGGTATGCTGAGCTTCTTCCTGAGGCCAAGTAGCACAGAGAGAGAAAGGGACACGCTTGTTACAGTTCAACAGCCTGATTACGTGAGTTGAAAACAAATAAATAAATCACACCCTTGCAACAGGGTTTTCCTAGAAAGCCCCTTGCCATTTCAGCACTACAGGGGTGATCTGGAACAGGTTGCAGCAATGCAGTGCAAGCACTGTTTCTGATACCAGTCAGCTGGTTATAAGCACGGAAATAAACCTCCAGAAGAATGTAAACTGGGCATGATCATGTTATTAAATCCTATCAGCACATGAGAAACTGTACTATTTTTTTTTCTGGGCCCACATTCACTGCAGCCAGCAAATATTACAGATTGTTTCTTGCCATTGACTAGTTTCAACATGCCTACCTGTAGAAATTTAAGAATCACAACAGTAAACCCTGCAGTACTTTACTGCACCAATTCATCATGGTAGGTAACTCAATATTGTAAATGCTTAATTAAACACTTGCCCCTGAATGGTTCCTGCAACTTGGGTATGTACTTCCAGAAAGCCATAGACTGTCATTTCCAAATTTTAACATTAGATTTATTTTGCATGCTGTCAAAAGAAAGACATTGCTATAGAATAAATGCTTGCAGCTCTGCACAACTCAGCTGTTCAGATTCTCCTGTCATTATGCACAATGAACTAAACCTGATTTTTCAACTGTGATCTTCCTGAGAGGTGCAGCAGAGTCAGGGCAAGGAAATATCTAAACGCTAGTATTAGGTTAAAGAATTACATGAGACTTCTCAAATTTCAGTACATTCAAAATACAGTTTGTCCTTGAAATTTATGACCCAAAACAGAAGAAGTTCAGAGTAGCTGGCAGGAACACTCTACTTCTGCTGTTTTGTAGCTGTGTACTCACTGCCAAAACAGGAAACAACTGAATGGAGGGTCAGTGTAAGAAAACAACTGAAGTTCCCTCCTTCACGTCCATCCCTATTTTTTTCCTCTCAGATATTCAATCTGCTCCAGAAGCACATCTTAGACATTACTGGAAGGAGAGACACTTTTGAGAAGATGAAATGGCTTCTTCTTGACAGCTGCTCTGCTAAGGAAAAGCTTTGCTATCTGTATCATCAAATAAAGTAAGTGCCAGGAAACAAACCACAGTCTCATTAAAGTGTCAAGAGGTTCTAACTCAGTTACTCTTCTCCTGGAAGAAAAATAATCAGAGAGATGAAATCCAGATCCTGATTTGCCCAAACATTAGAAGTCTCTGGATAGAGAGTTTTGGTTTAACCTTATCTCACATAGACTGGTGCATCTGACAGTCTAAATATCTACACGACTCCTAAAGGAATTTGGTCTGTGTAGCAAATACAGACCTTAATTTGGTTGCAGTATGGGTTTTGTGTGAGTTTAACAATTTGTAATTCCTGGCCTGTAGGGTATTCCAGGCTTCATAAACTGACAGCTGTGGTTATGACCAGATTTCTCTTTTCCTAGTTACCTAATATTTTCATTCTCACAAGCCACCTAGCAGCAGTAGAGCTTTTACAGAGCTACCACCACCAAAACTCCCAAAATTTAAAGGCCATGTGTGTAGACTTTGCAGGCTTCAGGGAGGGTGGGGAGGAGGAGAAAAAAAAAAAAAAGAGACACAAAAACTGTAAGTTCTACAAGGCATCTTCTCACATATTTCCATAGGAAAACCAGATCACTGTGCTACTTAACCAAGACATTTTCTAGGGTTTACACAAGCTGCAAATCAAAAACAAAACAACAAGAGATGCCCTTGGAACCAATGCAGATATTTTACAGCTTCTCAGGATCTCTGGCTTCATAAAATAGGAACCATGGAATGACTTTTTATTTATACTAACTGAGAATCCTCTACTATCTTCTAGAGATCCTACATACAGTGTTTATAACCTCAGGTAATGTTAAGAATGCAAGAACATGCTATTGCCTTAAATTCCTGCATACTCCATTATCACCATTGTTATCTCAAGACAAATAAGCTAATTTGATTAAATAAGATAATAAAATTTAGGTCTCTTGATTTTGAGTGCCCCTTTTTCATCAAAGTTTACAAAGTGACACACCGAGTTTCAAGCTGTGTGCATCAACATCACTCCTTGGTCACTGGTTCACCATTTGTATAGGTACACAGTTCACTTTCATGGTCATTACCAATACTGTAAAGTTTTACTGCTTTTTTAAGAAGTTGGGTGTGGTTTAAGTGTGGGATTTTCTTTTTTGGGTTTTTTTAGTCATCAAGCAGCTACATGTTTCCACCCTCAGTATTATGCAAATATTTTCAAGCACATGCTAGACTTCCAGGTATTTAAATACATTTACATGGGCCTCAGAAAGCAGCTCAGGTTAATATACCCACCTGAACACAGGTGTGGTAACACCAATTAACACACACTGAAGTTCAGTACTAGTTCAATGTATAAACCCCTGACTCATTTATAGAGCTCAGTGTTCCGCACATTAAAAAAAAATCCTGTCTTTTCAAAAAGTTTGAAGTAATCTTTTGTTTAAACAACATAAAGGCTTGTGCACAAGGGCAGAAGACTTCAGAGGAGAGCTAATTAGTCTAGCTTACACACTTAATGCCACTAGTAACAGCAGGCACTAATGTATTAATTTCCAACTTGAAAAAAAAAATCAGTATCTGGCTTCCAGAAGTCATTTATTTTGTAAAAATCCAAAATAAAACTGAGATTAAAAACTTCCTAATAGCTGTCTAACAGCCGACAACTGACACTGTATCTCTCAGTAACCAGAGTCCTATTTACAAAAGATAGCAGAAGGCAATGCCATGTTGACACTGTTTAATCTGTAACAGTCTAATCCAAAACTCCTTCAGCAAAAGGATTCAGTATTTTTTTTATGCAACAAGCATTTGACTGAGCTACGTAAGCCCACTTACTTCATCTTTACTTACTATCAGCAAACTAAAATCTACATTTTGTTCTGATCTTAGCCAGGTAACTTGATGGATGAAATCCCTAAGCCTTACCAAGAGAATCAAAGAGATGGAAGGAATAAACCTTCAAGTATTATCAAGTATTATCCTTTAAGTTTTTCCATTCTGTTTCAAGACCAATAAACACCTATCATCAAGGTCCTGGTTCTTTACCTGTCATGACTGACATACATATGCATACTCTGGAGTCCTGAAAACAGTTTAGTCTACCAGGCAGTGGCTAATTTATCTTTAGGGGATCAAAAAAAGGTACTAAAATGAAGGTAGAAAAACAACAGAATTCTTATGCTATATAAGCACAAACTAGTTGTAAATGTCATTACCACTACAGAATTACCCAGAACCATTCTTAGATGTAAATCTCACCTTTGGAAAACAAAGCAAAACAACCTTCAAGAATAAGAAAAAAAGCACTATTATTTTCATGGATTTCAAGTGATGTTTGACAAAAACAACCTAATGAAAAATCCTTCATGCTTTGTTAATATTGGAACTTTCACTTCAGGCAGAAATCAACATGCAGAAAAGTGAATCAGTCCAGCCTCACTTCCTGTAAATTGATTTCAGCAAACTGAAATGAGTACATTTACAATCTGGAAGCAGAAGAACGTTACTGTAAATGAACAAAGGCACATAGTTCTATTTAATAACTTACCATCCTCCACCCTTCACACATGTGTGATTTGATCTGTACAAGGCACCAAAGCAAGTGTTCTGGTGCAGGGACAAAAACTTCCTAATAATGATACTACCGATTCCTGTCAGCTGTATGACAGCAGTAGTAAGCAACAAAAATAATTCACAGACCCTGTCTGAAGTTGTCTTTTACCTTCTCCTCTGGGTGTCCCCTCTGACAAACTGTCTCCTAATTTGAGAAATGTAACAAAAATTAACCCGTTGTAGGTTTGCTTGTTGGAGTGGGCTGAGTGTTCTTAAATTGTGTCTTTCCTAATGACACTATCGTCACTAGCTTCTTGTCCTGTAGTAAAAATTACTTGTTTAAAATGAAGAGAGAAGATTGCACGTTGGAGGAAAAAAAAAAAAAAAAGAGATCCTTTAACTGAATTCTTGTTTCAGAATTTAAACTTTACCTGAGATTTGAATTGACAACAATGAAATACTTTGGATTCAACTGGCATTTTACAATTTACAATGAGTACCATCACTGTACTACCTTTATCAGGCAACAGATTCAAGTCATGCCAAATACAAGCTGAACAGATCTTTACATATTCTTTTTCCTTATCTCCCATTTTTGAGCTCAATGTGTATGTCTGCTCCAAGACTTTTGGTTCTGAACGTATCCTGCTCTTCTATTTACTCTGAGACTTTTATTACTACAGTTAACGGGGAATTTGAGAGGCTCCAAAGGTACTAGGTATTGTACCAATATAGGAGGACAGTATAATCTTCTCCCTAAGTGAGACTCCAGGCAGCTGTTCTGTATTGGACCTACTGTCATTGTTTAAGGCCCTCTAAATCCATTGGAGAGACTATTAAACATGCCCATCTAATGACCTCTAACAGAATTAGTACAATTACCAAAGGACCCAGAGTAACCAAACACAGAACAATTTCTGTGGTCTTGATGAGTAATATCACACTTGCCAAGTTTGAAAGCAAGCAGCCCTGTGTATTTGAGGAGCTGACATTTTAAGTCTTCCTACTAAGCCTTGATTAAGTTTTTAAAAAACATACTTAATTCTAGATGAAAGCACAATACTTCATGTTCACTGAACTACAAACGAAACTTGGTTTGTGGTATTTGTGTCCTTTCACCTTTTCCTGGAAAGAATGTTGACTAAAAGCCAAACAAACAGTACAGCACTTTAGATGCTAAACAGACAAACACTGTAGTCATTTTGCTCAGGACAGGTGTTTGAAAGTAGTAAAAAAAGATTAAAAATGCTAAGATTTTTAATTTCTTTTAAAGAAATGGTAACATTTATGCATTACAGTTCCACCACAATGCGTATTTCCACAACATGGCCCATATAAGCAGCTCATACAGTTAACTTTCTTAATGTGTTCAGGAAATCATCCACTAGGGCATTAACACAACTCAGATCTTCCAAACAAAGGGTGAATTCCCAAACATTCCAATTGGTATGATACATGTATCATGTTCTTTCCCCCAGGCAAAGGCAATTTTGCCCTGACAGCACAGCACAGAAGTTGACAGCACAAAATATGAGCCTACTACTAACCCAGAGGCCTGTCCTGGGAAGGCATCTTAAGGAAAACGACAAGGTGTTTACAGAGCAGTCCCCAAACACTAACCACGAATAAGCTGGGAACACAACCTCACCAACTCATTAGCTTTCCCCTTTCTCCACAATTGAAATTAATTAGATAGCATTCATGAAGCATCAGGAACTTCAGTTAGGAGTAAAGCCATAAAATGCCCCTAAAGGGCAGGTAAAGTATTCTAGAAATAGACAAGACCTTAGCAACACTTTTTCAAACCAGTCTCCTTGTGATAAAGTTGTGGGTTTTTTTCCAGAATTAAATTTTACATCTGTACATTTAACACCAGGACAATTCCCTGGAAGGCGTCTGATTCCCTGAAAAAAGATCTCAGTTATTTTTAACCTTGGATTTGGCAAATAGGAACAAGTTTTTTACAGTTTTCAGCTTGTCTACAGCACTGCTTTCTGTTGCAGAGGGATGATGATGAGGTTCAAATAGAAAACACCCACACATAGCACTGGTGTGTTACTTACAGTGGAGTGATGGTCATTCCATTACTAGTAATGAAGACTAAAGACAAATACTACTTGAAATCAGGAATTAAGATGACCCCAGAAATTTTGGTGAGTGCTCAAAATTAATACTGAAAACTAGGTGGAATGAGAGCTATATAGAAACAATTTGATCAAAAGCAAAAAATTCACCAATGTCAGAGAGGTCTTCCAGCACTAGATGTGCCTGAGAACAGAAAAATCTGAGTTTTTAAAGAGCTCCAGAGTGTTTCTCTTATTTACTTATCAAGCTCTTGACAAATTCAACAACTTGACTTGGCACCTTACAATACCTCCCATAAATCCCAGTCAATGCAAGAAGTAATAGGGAAAGCAAGAGACTTCATGTACTCTGAGATTTATCATCATTTATTTTTGTTAATCTGTTAACATGACATCAGAATTTGCACAGAAAGGGAAAAGACAGGCTCCACGTAAGAATACATAAACACATAATCCTTTGCAATTTCATTAGAGACTTAAAGCTACAAAAATAAACTTCTAGGACTCACAAAGGAAAATATCATACATTTTTTCACATCACTGCTATTGTCCTTTGGATGCCCTAATGTCAAGTTTGTTGTTGTTGCTGGCATTACATTCCAAAATAAACATTTATGTCAACTTGGACTGGGAAAATATTAAAGGGTTTCAATGAGAAAGAGACAAGTCTTTATAGTAAACTAGTGATTTTGATCTACCCAATCTTTTACAAACAGCCAGTTGTGTCCTGCCTCAAGAGCAGTACAAATGCATCACTGAAGACAGTCTGAAGACACCTCTTGGTTGCTATTATGGATGCTACTTGTGTTCTCCAAGTAGATTAGTTTTCATCTGCAATGCTCAAACTCATTAGGTTTCTAACTTAAGAGTCAATGTTTCTCACTACCATTTTAGGAATCCAGCCACTTCCCTGTAATGCTCTTGGGTTGACAGCTGTGTTGGAACAACTATATATTTCTCCTTTCAGAAGGGAGGTTATTTCTCCAAGCATGTTTTTTTTAGGCTGTCCCAAGAATGCTTTTGTCCTCCCGGGTGCCTAGAGGCAAGGGAAGAAAGTTTTAAATCAGCTCCCTTAGCCCATCACTATCACTATAGAAAAATGAATTGCCATTGGAAGCAGACATCATTCAGAGCCATGGGAGTCAGGCCTGGAAATCATGCACTTCCTTTACATTTTTGGTGAGGAAGTCTTTCTAAACACAAAACCACTTCTAGATTTAACCGTCAATTGCCTACTTTCCGTGATGACAGAAACCCAGAAACCAAAGGATTATTACTTAGGAATCAGAACTTCTGGAGTTTGCCTCGTTTTTATTTTCTTGATTTGAGTTGATCTGAAAGTCTCTTACCATCAGTAAAAAGCAGAAGTGAAAACAAGGTTTTACGAAAACAAGATTAATTTGCAAGCATCATTTTCTACATTGACTAAAACTAAACTCAGATCTTATCTACTGTAATTCAGAGGATAGAGTAAGCAAGCTGTTAGTGTTAAAAGAAGCAAACAAGTATTAAAATAGTTTTTCTTAGTTCTTGTCTCAAGTTAAACTAGTCATATGTGCCTTTAGAAAGTACAGTCAGTTAAGGCAGTTTTAGACACCAGCTTGCCATATGTTATGTTAAAATTAGACTTTTTTTTTGTTTGAAAAGGCAATAAATTTATGCATGAAGTATCTCTGTTCAGTACACACACATTTTGAGGAATGCTTTTGCTCCTCCCGTAATCTCTGCAGAAAGTACCAAACAAAGCTTATTAGAAAAACAAAACTAGTTCAGAATGTAATTCTTAAGTTTATCTTGACAGTACCTTATGGATCTGTCAACCTGTCACACACAGCAAGCTCCACCAGCACTGCTTTCCAGATTTTCAGCAGCGTAGTTACTTCAGCCTGCAGAAGTTCAGCTGACTGCAAGGACTTGCACGTTTCAGAATTTCTCATAATTTTTAGTAATTTCATTTTAGAATTTATAGTAGTTTTTACAGGATCTGTGCAGTGATCACATCTCAAAGATCAACACAAAACCATTTCAAATGCAAACAACAGCATGAAAGAAATTCTCATATAATGGAGAAAGGCAACTTTCCTGCAGGGCAAGAAAGAAAAGGGGGGATATGTATGCTACACAGACTATATGTAAACAACTTACAGAAAATGATTACTTCATTCAAGGGCTCACATCTCTTCCTCTGAGGAAGCTTCCAGTTTGGGTTCATACAAGTCACAGACATGATTTCAGTGTAACAGCCCACACACCCCCTCAAGTGTTCTCTTGCATCTGTATATTCACAGATGTTAAAATGTAACAGACTGGTTGCACTAAAACTGTTCATTGCATCTAGTTCGTCAGCGTCACAAATATGCACTAATAAAATGTTTTAAAGTAATATCATGGGTACCACCGAGAACTAGAGACATTATAAGCTGGCTAAAAATAGTAATTTGAATTCCTAGCTTAGTCAACTTGGCAGAAACAGCTGTGTTCAATGTAACCTCTAATTAGTTTGCGTATTATAAGAGTTCCAAAGGTTATTTTCCTCTCAGAAACCTACCAAATTAGCCTCCACAGTACAATACTGTTACCATATCAAATGCAACAGCAATAGATTATTCAGACTTTAGAGACTTACCACTATTTTTTCTGTAATGTTTCATTTATAAAGGCATATATTCTTATTTGATAAGGTAAAGGCAATCTCCTCTCTATCTGGAGCATTCAGAAGAGCCTGTCTTGAAAGGAAAAGAAAAGGTCCAGTTCATAGCTGCTTGCTTATGAACATGTACTCCTTGTTTAAAGAGCTCTGAACTCTAGTTTCAGTAATCAATGCACAAAAATGTTCACCTAGCTCCTGTATCTACTGAGCAGCAAAAGCAAGACACGGACTTGAACACACTTGTCAAACACAACACACCAGAACTGCCATAAAGAGATTTTGTGAGCCCTCTGTGTTTTAGAAATAGCAAGTGGGAGGTTGGCATTTTGGAGACATTTCTGTTCAGATGGTGGAAGAAACACGTTAGAAATCAACCCCCTTTTTTAGCCAAACTATACATTTAATATTACGTCTTGGACACACAGCCCAAGTTTGTTGCATAAATTTTATGAATGCATCACACAGGTGAGACTCCCAAAATGCTGACTGTCTCACCAACAGTCAAAGTAGCATTGAACCTACATGGCAGGAGTGGTGGCAAGCCAACGTTGAGTATGCTTGAATATAAATTGTCAGATTTTAAAATTAAAACATAGGTGGCTCTACATATACCAGGTTCTTCCTCGGTAAAGAACCGGTATATCAATGATGATGAATGAAAGATGAGGAGCAACATGCATTATCACAGTGCATTTAAAATGTCATATTTAATTAAGCTATCATGGTTTTGGTTTGTTTTTATTACATCAGTTATTTTATAAACAGGAAAGAACAATTTCTTCTTCATATTTCTATTGGTGGAAGCATTTTTTTTAAATCTACTTTTTCTAGAGACAACTATGAAAAACTACCAAAACAGAAAAATATTTAAAAGAACAAGCAAAGCAACATCAGTGAACATTTAATATGAGAAAGTAAGGACTCCTGATGAAACTGTTCATTACTTTGAAACACTCAACAACTGCAGTCAGAGCTTAAAGCAATTTTTTTCCTCTTGTGGCTAAGCAGTGTCACTCTACATAAATTATTTCATTCATGTTGGATACTGCAACAATCTAAAAGCTAAATACAAACTTTCCAATGTATTTGCAAATGTTAAAGGAATGAAGTCACATCAGGATTATGATGTGGCACATTCTGACCATGTCAGTATTATTCTATATTTAAGAGTTTTAAGGGACAGGCCGTATTTCCAGCTTTCTACTAATTCCATCAAAATTCTCAAAGTTATGAGCTTGTATGTAGAGGAAGCACTAAAACACACAAAAAAGGAAGTGGCAGGAATTGTTCAATAGGAAGTTGTGAACTCTGCATTACCTATTTAAAAAAAAAAAGAAGATATCTACATCTTATTTAGTGGTAAAGTTCATTTCCTTGAAGATTTTGTACCGTTTGTAACGTTTGTACCATACGTTGCTTTATTGGCTCTCCTGAGATGCAGTTTTGAAGTTAGAAGTGTGATGAGGATTAGAAGATTTAGTATCAAGAAGCCTTGTTCATTCATAATGATGAATCACATGTTAGAACAGGTACCAGCTCCCTAATGTAAGAAGCTCCCTCCTGCATTCTGTTGCTTCTCTACAAATTAGGGTATAATACAGAATGACAGCAAGTTCCAATCTATAGCATAAGAATGTTTCACTCTGCTGGCCCTTACCAAGAACATCAGCAACAGAACTAGAGATTCATTCTGCCAAAGTATGCTCTACCAAATGCTTTTTACCATTTTTAGCATAATGAGATTCAAGTTTGAAGAGAAAGTACAATTAACAGGATTGCACAAACCATGTTCATGCCTCTGCATGCAGGGAAAGGCCAAACTCGAGCTTTGCTTCTATAGAACCAGCACACAGTCATGTTTTTTGTAGTCAGTTTTTCAGCACACTGCCCACATCTGTACTTGGGAACTTTAAGCAGTTGTAACTGCTCTACCTACCATTCCCAGAAAGAAATTACAAGTATCCTATTTTTAAACTAATTTCAAGACAGACTTTTGGACTGAAATTTGGAGAAACACACAGGATTAGAAATTCATACCAACAGCTTGTTTCAGTTGGGATCTATTTAACATGGCTGCTGCTGTTATAACCACAGATGCCTGCTTCTCTCTACTCACAATATTCAAATTTGGAAAGGAAAATTTTAGTGATGATTAAAAGCATACTGAATTCATTGAATGGTGCAACCTACAGGTTGCCAAGCTACTGCAATGCACACAAAAACCTGCCGAGAACAAACAGTACTGCTGAAAACAGATGTTAGATAAAGCAGAATTAGGATACTCCTGTTTTCTCACATGACTGTCTAATATGTGTTTAAAAATGAATCTAAGCTAAGCCAGTTTAATATTAAAGTTTACAGCTTTCTAAACCTGAGACCATCAGCTCACAATCTATGGACTAAATACAGTTTTGGGGATAAGTCAAACAATGATGCCATTTCCCCTGTGCCCACAAACACAAGAGTACACATTTGTTTACCTGACTATATGACTGTCAGGTCATGTAAGGGCTGAATAGGCCATGTGACAAATGCACAAGCACTGGTTGATGATGAGGACAGAACAGACTGTCCAGCCTTCACATGGCCCCAGGACAGAATGGTTGGGTACTTCTGTTCTACATCAAGGTTTAATAGAAAAGTTGCCCTTAAAGCTGAATATTTACGCAACTACTTCCAGAGTTGCGTAACTTACTACTTACGCACTAGTAAACTGTTACTGTAAGTTACTACTTACAGAGTAGTAAACTGTTCTAAGAAAAAAAGAGAAAAATCAATACTTTTTTGGAGAGAGAAACTTAACCCTTAAATGCTGACAGTAGAGATGGAACATTACTGAACCGACATTCAGAGAAGTTAAGCTACTTAGATCTGAGGTAGGTTTCTGAGCACTTTGCTTTACTAGCTGCCCTTGACACATATTATAATGCATATCGAGTCTTTAGTCATAGTGAATATCGATGCTGCATTTTACTTATTGCAAGCATAGTTTCTAGTGTGCATTAGCAAAGGTGAATTAAAAGTATGTAAGAAAACATGTAAGAAAATCTATGTCCAACAGGCCTGAGAACTTTCCGTGGAAAGATACAGCCTCTCCCTTAAGCCCAAATCAGCCATACCTTAAACGTTAAAGCCTAGTCTCTATTTTATCATTTCTCCAAGTTGCAAAGCAAGATGCTGACAGAACCAATCTTGTGTTACTAGAGAATGTTTTAACCATCATTGCAGTGAGAGAGAGCTTTCACCTCCAGCTGTGCAGGTCATCTTCTCCCCATCTGAAAGCAACCGAGAGTTTAAAAAACCAATGTCAGTGTTATCACATAACCAAGATAAGTTCTCACAGACATCCTACGGCAGGACAGATTAGCACTCTGTGCTCCGGTACATGGAAAAGACTGCAGAACTCGACAAGCTAGGCCTTTAAAATACTATTTAATCCTTCCCATGCTAATGAAACAGATTTGTAAGTGAAAGTAAGTTATGTGGATGAGATAAATAGTTTTGCTACTTCATGCATCTACCAATACTGCTAAGTTTAAAATTATTCACTCTGAGAACATGGATTGATTCAGCAATGCCAAGCAACTCTCCTAACTTCTACCTCCATAATGATGGCATGCTCTCTGGAAACACATAGGTCCTATGACTTCCTATTCTCCTCCTTACAGTCCCCATCAGTGTTGAACCCAATGCACCACACCCCACAGCTCACCAGACTCTTGCTCATCACGTTCCACTTCCTGTCAGCCAGAGCCAGTTATCAGTCTTGACTAAACACGCTTTATGACTTGGTGGCTATCTCAAACCCTCATTTGCAGTCCTAACACAGATCTGGAACACTTAGAGGAAAATTAAAAAAAAAAAAAAAGAGAAGTATAAAATGCAGTAACTTCCAAATATCTTAGAAACCTCTTCATCCCTATCGTGTCTCTTTCCATTCCCTCAAAAGACCTTTACACTGAAGGCTTCTGAGCACTGATCCACCAAAAAACTCTAAGAACACACAAGTGCCTCTCTCACGTAAACAGTGCTAAGAGCAAAGCATTTTTAGTAGAAGATCTGATTCCTTTTCTCTAAGCATTCCAAGATAGAATTTTACATGTAGAGAGACAGTTTTACACGGAGAACACATTGTTAGCAGCCACTTTAGTCCGGAAAAACCCTAAAGATTCCATTATTACATGGAAACAATGAATGTTTGAGTGCTTGCTCTTGACTTGATTAAAATATCAACTAACTTAGCCACTCTTACAAAGATAATAGGCACATAACAGTTTTACCACTCAAAACCCCCACTTCATGTGGTAGAGAAGTTAGCATATACAACAGCAAATAAGGAATTTCCTGCTGTCAGTCACAGAGAAGTAGTCCTTACGCTGGGCTGTGCAGAGCAATCAAGTAAGCCTAGCACAACGGACTCACTCCTAATGGAGGTTGAATGATAAGCTTTGCACAAGTTATAAACAAGAAATCAATGACAAACAAGGCACAAGTCAGTAGTTTCCATGAAATCCTTCTGCTCTGCCTGCTTCTTGACAAGCTTTAAAAAGACTTGTAAGATTAGACCTCCCCACTAATGCTCTCATGTCGGCCAATAAATCCAGTAACTTAGCAGCTGTAAAGATTTTACATATTTTCAACCTCCTGTTCCAGTCTTTCACTTCTACTGAAAACAAGTTGAGTCTGATGGACACAGAACAAACAAGCTCCAGAACCTGGGGGTACCCCTGAAAAGTCCTAAGACAGCTGACTGCCCCAGGGCAGACCCTCCCTGTCCCCAAGCCTAAACTACCCATGGCTCACCACCCACCTTTGCCTCTACTTGCCTCTACTAACCACAGCCAGACTGCCACAGGCTCTTTCATGGTTTAACTGTCTGTTAATAGGTGTCAGTTACCAGAGGGATTATTGTAGAACTGAGAACAATTGCTATGTAAAGGGAAACTATTAATGAGCCATCTATGTAATAATGCTCACTGGCAAATCAACCAAACAACTCTCCCAACTAAAGATTGCATTCCTCAGTACACCACTGATTCAACCACAGCTAATGTTGTAACATGCAAGGATAAAATGGATGGGTTTGTTGGTTCACAACACGTTGTCCTTCACGTATTTACTATAGTAGTTTTGAAACAGTACAAGGGCAGATCAGCTCTGGTCACGAAACCCTTCATGCCAGTTCTGAGAAGATGTCAATGCTGGGAATGAAAACATTGAACAAGTTGGAACAAGGTTCTTGTTCATGTCATCCTACAGACGCTGTTGGGCAGTTCCAGATAGCAACTGCAATTTAATGTGACAATTCTCGTTGTCAGATGTTTAAGAAACAAGTGACAATGCCTCTTTCCAATTTAATTAAACTGTGAAGGGAATAAACAAAAACATTTTCTAAAGTTGGGTAGCTGTCCACTCCCCCATTCTTTGCTGGTAAATCTCTCCTAATTTTTCTTCCATTTCTAGAAATACTAAAAAAATTTCTAAAATGTGTGCATATGGTTTTTGGCCGTTTAATAAGCTATGTAGTATTTTTCCAGTTCTTGCTCCAATGACCCACCCTCTCCTTTCCAAAAGAAGTTCCTCTTTCTATAACATCTTCCTGCTGTCGGAATTCTGTTTTTCCAGCAGCCCCCATCCTTAATCATTTATGCCTGCACAATGCAGAGCAAGATATACAATTTTACACACGGACAGCACAGATTTAGTCCAGTCCCACTTAACTGTAGTGACTGTACAGAAAACAGTGGAAAAAACAGGCCCTATGCAGTATGGCGGGATCGAGATCTTCTGAAAGACTATGGGTTATTTTTTCTCTCAGAAAAAAAGGAAGCATACTTTTCCTTAGTCAAAAATGCATTTCTAAAATAGATTTCACATTTTACTTCCTGTGATCATATTAAAAGGTCACACTGTTTATGCTACTATAACCTGTTACTGTGGGATTAGAAACGATATAAACAAGCGATTCTCATTCAAATGTGCACAAGGGAAGAAGGTTATGAGAACATTCCTCTTTATGTGTAGACCATTTGTTCTTGTTCCAAATAAATATAAAGAATCTAAGAAACAGAGTGTCTTTTGTAGAAGGGCTCACAGCATCAAGTACTTGATGATTCAAGCACTTCACAGAAGCAGCAAAATATTCTGGGAACTTGAGATACAAGAAAAAGTACCTGAAAGATCACTAATAGAATAGCTACTTCAAGTTTAAAATATTGCTATTTAGTAGCATTTTTTCAGTGAGCAGTTATTTTAGTCCCAGAAGTACAGTAAGCTTTCTGCTGAGGGGGATGGTTTCCTCTCTGCCTGCCATGAGATCTGCACAGCTCCATGCTCACTGTTAGTACAGCATGGAAATGTGACTGTAACTGCATATACTGGTAGAATGCAAAACTTGCCTTGTTGTTGCTTTATTTACTATTTCTACTTATGTACAAACTGTTTTAACCTTCTTCTAAGTACAGGAAAAGTACTACACCACGCAACTCCAATCTGATTCAACAATCTCTCAACAGTTGGTAAGATAAACCTTCCTCCTCATCACAATGTCTTCACCCTCAGAGCTGAAGGTGACTTTTCACCTCTTGAACCATGTGTTCCCAAAGCATCCATAACAACCAAGAGTTGAGACAACTATGGAACTACAAGATGTTCTGTATACAAAGCAGAAATCCAGATTCAGTCCCTAATAATGGAAATAGGCCTAAGAAACAGGCCTTTAACGTATGCTACTTCAGCAAATCCAAGATGAGATTCATGCTGAATTCAGTGGAAAGAGTTTTTTAACCTCTCTACTGGTCTTGCACAAAAATATGTCCAACTAGTCCAAATATTTTTTAATTCCAGAGCTTAACAAATCAGCAACTAAATAAGGTACATGTTCAGTTTCAGTAACACAAAAAAAAAATCTGCTTATATGTATAGTATAATTTGTCATGCCAAAAGCAGGTAGGAGACAGCAACAGAGTATACTTTAAAAACAAAAGCCACTAGAAACAAACAAACAGAATAGAAAAACAACAGCAACAAAACCCCTCTACATACCACACACACATTTGGGAGGAATCACATCTGACTTACTGCTGATGATAAATATTTTGAGTTGAAAATTACTGAGACTTTAGCTACAATGATTAAAAACAGATATCTCAAGTTAGCTGGCAGTTATTTATGTTTCTTCCAGAAGTAGCTGCATTTTACCAACTTGTTACTCTATTACTTACAAAAGCAAAACCAGTAAGTTATGGAAATGTGTTTTATCAGTTCATATTCTTGGATGAGTCAGTGTGCAAGGTGAAAGCATATAGAGGCAGAACCTACAGAATTTGACATAAGAAAAAAAAAGAATTAAAAACCTTTCAGAAAGTTTCATATTAAGGTAGCTCATGTTTCTTCCTAACAAAAGCATCACATTTTTCATTGCTGTCTTATGAACCTTCTTTCTTATATGTAGAAAGCACAAACCCAATTTGAAAGTAGATCAACTATCACTATTAGCAGAACCATATGAATTTCCAAGAACCACTTTTATCATTTTTTCTTAGTATTATATGACAGGCAAGCTGTTGAATCTTTGCTGCATTTTTGCGTGGGTGAGAGTAAAAGCACATCTTAATTCATAGGGTTTGGTAGAAAATGAATTGGCATCTGTACTACGTGATTTACAAAGTGAACACACAAAGACATTTTGATGCTGTATCATAGTGCCTCTCCCAGCCAAACCAGCAAGGGCATGTCTACTGGCACTAGAAAGATAAACAAAAAAATGTTTCTTGTGCAAATCAACATGAAACAAGTTGACCAATGAGTAAAAAAAAGTCTCAATGGCTGTGAACATCAAAGCTTACAGATCAGATCAAGTTTGTATTATTAATTCTGAACATGGCGGAGTATCTGTTTCTCCATTTTTAAAAATCTGTTTCTGTTTTTTTAGTCTGTTTCTCGCATTTTTCAGGAAAATATGCACACATTGCTCAGAAGGGCTGCTGTGCTCTGACAGTGATGCTGTACACCCTTTCACAGAGCTGCAGATACAAACCTTCTAGTCTAATAGTTCTAGAATTTTTAAAATAACAAAGTTTAAATTCCTGTAATTCACTGACAACACTGAACATGATATAAAACCTTAGGCAGTCCTCCAATGCTGGTCTTGTATCTCAGTTTACACTAATCTTTTCCCAAAGCAGTATTACAGAAATAAGCAGAATTAAGTAAACTTTAATATGAAATCCTACACTCAGGAACATTCTAACTAACCACTCCAGCTAAGAGGTTGGGTTTTTTTTTTTACTTTGTCGATTTCTTAGGTTTATGGCACAACATTGGATTTTTGGGTATTTATCAATTTGTTGCTAGTAAGCATACTACTCAACTCCCATTTTGAAAACTTTCACTTTCCACAGTTATCCCTTCCACTGATGGACAACAGGCTTCTGGGTTTTAAAGAGGAAAACAGAATTGCAAAAAAAACTATGGTCACAAGAAAAAAAATCTTCCTATGACATTAAATTGCCTGAAGCATTACAGAAGCGAAGCTTTTTGTCACACAGTGCCAACCTAATTTGCAGGTGGCTTCAAAAAAACCCGAAACACATAAAATCCTACTAGAAAGCTACCTAAGACTGACACTGTATGCCTGGTTTGGGTTCCTTCCCTTTTGTGTTACAAAAGGCATTAAGGTAATTTTGTGTTTAAAAAAAAAAACAAGTGCTCTAACAGCTTACTGAATATAAATCTCATTTTGCATAGGAGGAGACTAAAGAAAAAACTAGTTATTTGACTATGGGAAAATGAATCCAGTGGCATTAGCTGGAGACCGAAACAACCCACCTAATTCTCACATTCACTGGAGTACAAGTGATAGCATGACTTCAAGCTTTTACCTCTTTTTATAGATTTTGTTTGTTTGTAAACTCCCTTTTCTTTTAACAGAAAGATGTCCACTTCAAATCATACATGGATTTGGAATTCTAAGGAATCAGTAAGTATCCTCAGATACTTAATGATGCTAAATTTACAATCCAAATACATTATTGGGTCGTGTTAACAACACTGGTCTAAAATCCAGGAATATGTACATTTAAAAGAAAGGAGTAGTCATATTTCAGTGTAAGCCACAGCTTAGAAACTCTCAGCTAAAGAAAACCCTTGGAGAAAGTCCATTTGTAAATAAGTATTACAAGAAAGTATCTTAATATTTTTTGTTAACTATAGGATGAACTATTAATCCAAACCTAACCAGAATATTTACAAAGTTATTTTAGTTTCAAAAACACTTGGTCTACCACTACCACATTTTGTCCCCTACTTACAAGGCTATTTCTATTTGAATGTAACATCGTTTGGCACATGGCCAATACTGCATTCTCCTTAGCAGTTACTTTCTTTCTATATATGCTCCCTTACAGTAGACAGACAAAGGGGAATATCTAACATGTGGGAGAACACACTAAAACTGTAAAAGCCTTCTGAAGGTGTATCAAATCCTCAGAAGCAGTTGTAGTTCTGTCTGCACACTGTACAATTTCTAGATTTTTAGTGAATGATACCCTCTTAACAGTAAGCTACAAAAGGCCCCGTTTTTCAGCTTTTCTACTTAAAACATTTCTAATTTCAACACTTCTACTTACAGCTATGCTATCACATAGGACTTGGATTCAAGTTCTTAAACTCTCAAGAACAAGCAAAACTAAGCAGCTTGTTAGCTCCATTTAATGGGACTTGCACAATCTCACATTTGCCATCAGCAGACACAATTGGTCTTGATCTAAAAAAGCAGTAACCAACATAGCAGAGTGCCCTGGAACACTCTCAACAGCACAAAACATACAATCACTCGCAACTGAAACAAAAAAAAGTCTGGTTTTCACGGAGAGGATATTGACTTTGCAAGCCACTGCGACTTATCACTGTTAGCCTCTCCCACACTTGTATCAAGATTCAGTGGTTGTACAGCACTGGAAAACATGGAATATCATTAGCAGTACTGAAGGAAAAAAGAGACTCCCTGCAACTATCTGTTCTAAACTAGCTTTCCATAACCACAGCCAATTAAGTTAAGCCTCGAATGAATCAACACAGCATGAATTAAGAAGTGGCAAGGCACGCATGCAGAGACCTGCATTTCCAAGTAGGAAGAACTGGCAGAATAAAGCACAAAGATGCAATTATAATAAGTCATGCTCATGCCACAATTTATCTGTTGCAAAGAAGTTTAAAGTTTTTTAGCACGAAAGCAAAGGAATAATCCAAATGCTTGCAGACTGCAGCAGCACAAAGCCTGAGCTCTCACTGCAGCGTATAAACCAAAAACACCAGTAGAACTTCCTGTTCATTGACTTTAAATACACAACACAACCACACAATTATAAGTCTACAGGGTCAACCATTTCACAGTTTACTTTCAACATTAACATCTATGTACATATCCTACAAATATTTCTCCAGAGACAGTGAATACAAACCAAGCTTCCCATGCCTCTTCTCTCGACAGACACATCCAGAATGTCCACGATAGCTTTGTATCTTCCTCCCACAATCTGGGTAAAACTTACTAACTTTCATAATTTGTAGTGTTTCAATGTATCTCAGAGAGGTTTGAGGGGGGATGTAACATGAACATTACTATTAGTTTAGAAGACTCTCAAAAGTCAATAAAGAAACTGAGAATTAGTTATGTGTCTCTTACAGGCTTCAAACCAAACTGTAACTACACTCCAGCTTTCCAGAGCACACACAGCAACACAGCTAACTCTGTTTTCACTACGCTCACTTCCAAACGTATCTGAAAATCTAGACCACATCCAGTTCTTTCTTATTTAATATTCTATGGACTATAAAAGCTAGATAAGAGCATACACTTTGGTTGAATTTTGCTACCTTCCCATGGAAAACCCTGGGAGCTGTCCCCACAGTATGTCTGTAAAACCAAGTGTCAGCTTTGCCTCCATCCATATTGTGTGGGATCTCTAGTTGAACAGGAGATCAGTAAACAATTCAGAGGTATCTTTACTGTTACTGATAAGCACATCAAAGTTAGTATCATTAGCCAACATACTAAAGTCAACATATCTAGTTTATATAAACACAAGAAGCAACTCCACCTGTATTTGAAGGTTGTATTTTTAAGATAATATCTCATTCTATCACCATGTGTAAGAAGTCGGAAACCAAAACACCTCCCAAAATTCTGAATGATTTCTGCATGTAAAATTACTATGAAAATCTGCTATTGCACTCGCTGAGAGCCAATGAGCCTTCAATGTTCCTTTGATATTCTGGACAAAAATCTGTATCTTTTGCTCCCCTGCTCTAACAGCATGCCTAAACTGTGCTTTTCTTAGCTTTGGGCTATAGTTTTTTTGTTGTGACATCTCCAGAGTGAATGCTTTTCATTCCTATTGATACTTCTAATTATATTTATGCAGAGCGCATATCATTCACCTACGCTTAAGCATTTGTTTTCTGTTGCATACCTGTACCACGGATATCACATCGCAAAGCTTACATTTAATTTGCTGCTCATTTTCCTTTAACTTACTGTTTTCTGGAAGAGGACTTTGATTTGAATAGGCATTCCTTATACTTAGATCAGGTCTCATTTTACTAGTTATCTTCTTCCGAGTATTTTTCTCTATAATATAAGCAACAGCCACAACCAAACCAGTCCTTTTTGTCCACTGGGTATCTGAACAACCTTTACAGGATCTCATGGCTCAGTGTTCTTGTGGCAAGGAAATCTAGATGAAAGTAAGGGACAGTATTGGGTGTTTAAAAAATGAACCAACCCAAAACCAACAAAAAAATCCACAACAAAACATGGGAATTTCATCAGCGTTCACCTTGTTTTGACCAGCTGTAGCACAGGATAGTTCCATTACGCTTGCAGTGCTCAAGACACGATGCTCAAAAAAAATCACCTACACAAGGTCCTAATTTTGAAATGTTTTTCTATTTATCCTATGATCATTTACACTTTAAAAAAATACCTAAACTTTATTCTTTCATGGCTGTACTATTATCATAGCTGAACATAGCTTCCCCTTGTCCAAAAACAAACAAACAAAAAAGGAAGCTTGGACAATTTTAACCCTTCAAAGTCACGTGGCACCCAGACAAGTCCCCTTGTAGCCATCCTTCCAGTCAGCTTCAATTCCCTCAGATGCCGTGCAGGTCAGCATCTACAGATAACACATTTAGCCAAGAAACAAGAGGAAGTGGCTGTTAGTTAATTGCATTATGCTTTACCGGGAACACTGGTGAACATTTTTGGATTTTAGCATTTACAATTTTAACACCTTGACACCAGGAGCCTGTGGTGCAATTAACTTGCGGGATGACGTTTTTCTGAACCAAGCACATACACTATTCTACTTACTTCATCATTCAGACAAAGATTGGTATTTGTAGGAAAACTGCACCGTTAATGTCACAGGCCAGACATCAAATGCACAGATTACAGTGAAATAGATTGTTCTTCCAGATATGTATGATCCTTTATATGTCATTTTCAACAGCTGATACTTAAAAGCAAGACATTGTTGAGAAACTCAGTTACATGACACAGAATCACATAGTTACTAATCAATCTTAAGGGGAAAACAAACAAAGCCAAGCAAAAATCTCAGCTCTTGTTCTTGTCAATGGCTGGATGCAAATCAAAGAATTACTTTAGTCTTTTTTTTTTTTTTTCACTTGAATTTTAATCCTCAATCAAACCTTGTGCTGTGCCACAGTCTGAGCAGGCTACTGAGTCACATCACTCAACGAAAGCAGGACAAAAATATCACTGAATGCTGAGCCTGCATTGAAAATATACCACAGACCCTCACCCCTCTTATACACTTCACTTCTGAAATTAAATTGTAGCCACAGAACTATACCACCTCCACCACAGAGATGTATTACTCAAAATAATTTTCTGACCCCAAAGCCTGCAACATACCAAATCATCAGGAACAGCTGAGCAAAAATATAACATCATACACGCATGTGACTTTCAACTGACAGCAAGCACTGAAACTTCGCAGGAAACGAAATATTCCAATAAAAAATGGGTCTTCTGAAAAGCAAGCTCAACATTTCATGCTTATTCTCCAACTGCTAAACAACTGGGGATGTTCATCCTGCAAGCTATCACTTTTAAAACTGCTGTAATTCTGAAACTGGAGTTCATTTATTTCACTTGTATAAAACTCTACTCCTTTGAAATGCCTGTTGCCAGATAAATTCATAGTGAAAGCAAAGCCAAGCCCAACTTCTATGTTGCAAAGATGAACTTAATACTCATTAGTTTATGCAATCCGCCAGCTTAAATATTCAAATGGATTTTACAGTGATGCTGCCTGGTCTGACTGAACACATCCACGCAACCATTCACATACTTGGTCTTCTTTTAAAGAAGTTTTTAAAGAGAAAAGCCCTAATTTTCGTTGCTTGTGTGCCCTAATTTCTATGGCTTTTATGGGTGAAGCTGGACACAGTTTGCAGATGTTCTTACAAGTGTTCATATTTGATATACAGGTGGTTGTTTTTTTAAATATGATAAAAAATCTAAACGCAGTAATAATAAATGCAGGAATAATAACAAAACAGCACCAGGCAACTGCACAAGTGTTACTAACAAGCAGTTTTCGGGCTCTGTTCTATTATGAAACGGACTGAAAAGCTGTGTGCATGCGGTGCTACCCATCAGCGCTTTTGCTGTAAAAGGACCGACAAAAAAAAGGAGACAAATTCAACTTCGATTTAGTCCCTCGAGGTTGGGAAGGGAGCAGTTTAAAAGGTTATTTATGCCCACGCTTGGCTCGCAGCGGAACCGGCGGCGAGGACAAGAGTGTGTGTGGGGAGCCGGCAGAGGAAGCCGCCTGCGGGCTCGCGCCGCGGAGCCGCCCGGGCTCAGCCGCCCAGGGCCGGGCGCGCAGCGGGAGGCGCCCGCCCCGCCCCGCCC
>WBNH01010716.1:126447-176865 GCA_013401255.1 Urocolius indicus
GGAGCGGAGCGGAGCGGCGCCGGCGCCTCTGCCCCTGCTCTGGAGGAGGCTGCGGGGGGCGGCCAACGGGGCTGGGCGCACCGGCAGCGCGGGTCGGCCGAGGGGCCGCAGGGTGGAAACCGATGGAGCCGTTGGTTGTAGCTCTTAGGGCCCGAGGCTCGTGTGTTCCGGCTGCTGAGCCGCGAGGAAGGGCTTGAGTCACGTTCTCGGTTCTGTTCTGCAGCAAGAGGGACGGAAAATAAAAATCTCGTGTGGGCATGTGGTTGCAGAGGAAGGGGCGTGAGGAGAGCAACAGCCCGGCAGCAGGTGCCTGCTCTGGCTGTGCAGGGTACTTCGGTGTATGTGCATGTGCTCACTCCGGAGACGGGGAAGACGTTCTCTCTCACTGTGGTCAGAAGACCCAAGCTCATTTTCGTTCTTGTGCAGTCTGCAGAATGGAATTGATTTCTGTCCATTGTCCTGTACCCTCTCATTTAAAGGAACGTGGGATGTGACGAGCTCCAAATGGAGTCTGATCGTCGCTCCTCAACTCTCGAAATCTCGAAAGTGGCCCTTACTGTTAAGGTGCTGTAGTCCTGTTCCAAGAGGTAAACATCCGTCCTTCTACCGTTTCCATAGACCTTCGTTTCCAAATGAAGCTGTAGCCTACAAGTCTCAGACAGCCAACGTTCTTCCTGATTTCAAGACCACATGTTCTAGACATATGGACATAGTTATCCTGTGTGTAGTGCTAGAGCATGCTTTGCTTCCAAAGTGAGGAATTTACTCCTCACGTCAGCCAGCTTCTGTTTGTTGGGTTACTGCTTCTCAGGCTTTTAGAACATACAATTACTGAGGGCTGGTGCAGCTTTGGCATAGCTGGTATCTCTGCAGTGTGGATGCTGACCTGAAATAAGGTGGTGAGAGTGGGGGGTTTGTGGTAGGATTGACGTTTCTCATGAGTGAATTTCATTATAAATACCCTCTGCATGGATTGGAGGCAGAGCAGTAGAATTCTCAACAGGCAAGATGTGTCAATGTCACTGAAGACAGAAGTATCGCTTTTCCTAATTGTCCTCCTGTGGAAGAGGCTTCCTTTCAGTGTTCAGGCCCAGAATGTTGCCCTGTTCAAGACCCATGTATTAGGCTACTTAAGTGCAAATGAATGCTCTCTGAGAAGAAGACTAGTCAGAGATGTGAGCTGAGGGGCCTAGAATTTGGGAGGAGGATTAATAGTAACGCTTGTAATGAAGGCAAGCTGTGGAAAACGTCTTAATAGGATAAGTGACTTAACCTAGGTAAACAATGAAACATTATTCTCTAGCCAGCTGCTGCATGTAGCACACAGGCATTAGCAGATGGTATTAAAAGATTTTTTTTTTGCCTTTCTTACTGCGTGGGCTTTCTCTTGACCTGGTTTTTGGAACTAGGCAGATGTGGTATTAATCCCATGAAAGAAAAGGTTTCCACCTGTTGAGACTTGGTTCTGTATTGCTAAAAGCAACAGGACTGCAACAGGGGGACTGCATCTTCTCTCCCAGTCTGGCTGCTCTGGGATGATATCCTTGTCTTGAGCCTGGGTTGTGAATTTGTAACCTACTAGACCTAGAAACATAACGAATGTAACAGCTTCCTATTATTTCAAGGTCACAAATTATGAAGGTATGTGGGGTGTCTTGCTGTGTTTCAGGGATTCCATACCAAGAGATGGGTCTTTATGTTATCAAAGAGCAGTTCCTATGGACGGCCATTTGTCGTGCAGGCATAAACCTGATCCTTCCTAGAAGTCATAGCTTGTGATGCTACAGCTAAATGCCACTGAATTACTGCAGTGCAGAAGCATTTTACAAAGGAAGATAGTATACAGTCTTTTATGCTTATGCCACCTGAGTGGATAAATAAAATCAGTACAAGTTCTTCAGTCAATGATTCATTGGCAATATATTCTGCTGTGTACTGTTGTCACAGAAATAATTGCCTTGAATGACAAAAATACATATATTGCCATGAATAAATTGATATTGAGCTGAAAATTGCAGAGAATAACGCAGAAAATAAGAGATTCTAAAAACTGCCAGTGTATCTTACATTTCTTCATAAATCTCTGTCTCCCACAGTTTCAATATGTGAGACCAGTAACATTTCAAAATGTGTCAGTCTGAATGATTTTATTAAATAGCTGGAAAATTTTGAGGGGATAGACTACATGATAATTATTTGCTTCTACCCATGTGTGTCCGTATAAAAGAAGTAAGAAACAGTTGCAGCAGTGATGCACGTTGTAGCTCCTGTTTCAGAGACATGCAGCTGATTGGTTCATGTGCTGTTTTGTTCCTTGGGCTTGATTTTTTACATGATTACATGAAATGACATCAGTAGCTAAAAAACAGAGACCCTTTCAATAAGCAGTTAGATACTAATGTCAGATTATACACTTCACCTCTTTGGCAACTTGTGGTGCTACAGCAATGTAAAGGGCCTCTTTATGGAGTGCATTCTGAAGGTGGGAATTGTGGATTTCCCCCTGTTAAGCAGGGAAGACCATGCCATCTTTTTCTTTCTAGAGGTGGTAGGGGGTTTGTGGTAATTTTTATTTGTCCTCTGATATACACTTGGCTGGCTACCCCCAAAACAATGTGAAACAGCCTGGCCCTGAGTTTAAAAGTGAACATAGGGAACAATGAAACTATTTTTAATTCATTTGAAACCTGTGAAATGACTTATTCAGTCTAATCATGTTGAAATCTAAATTTAATTTGCCTTTCTAGTAACAGTCTTCAGCATTTTGAGATGACCTAGTTTAAAGCAGCCAACGTCATAGCTTTTCATTAAAGGATCTGCAGATATGACACATGCTGTTCCTTCCCTGGTGTGTTTTTCTAGTTAAATTAAGCCAGTTCTAGCAGGTTGTACCTCCAGTGTACAATGGGAAGCTTGTCATTTACATTCAACACATTAATGCCGTTGCAATGTATGTATTTATATATTTATTTATCAGGACTACAATCTCAGATTGGATCCTCTAGTATGTCCTTTTGGCGTTACACCTCAGCCATTCTGTGTTCTGATTTTCTCTTTTATTGAGTTAAGCATTCAGGATTGTTGCTGTGGAAAGTTCAGTTCTGTCTTGATTTTCCTCTCACTAATATTGCAACATCATGCAAGGCTTTAACAATTCAGATGTTGGACCTCGGTTACTTTGAAGTATCTGTAAATTTATGAGCAAAATCCAATGCAATTGGACATTGTCACGTTGTATAAATAGACTGTTTTGTTCTGATGTTAGCATCAGTTTTAATGTGGTAAAATTATATATATATATATATATATTCAGGTTCACTTAACTTTAAACTCCCCAAAGAGGTAAGAGGTTAAGAGTGGAACTTACAAAAGGTAGCATGCTCAGTGGAGGCTCAGGATGAGAGGCTGCAATAGAAAGTAGCAGAAACAGGAAGCTATTAAACATTTTGGGTCATATACTTCTGAGAAGCTTAGGCACCTAAGTGAAGGGTTCAGGAAAGTTTGTATCTTCAGATTGACAGATCTGAGCCACCTTGAGAGTGAGGTGAACAAGCCAGATCACTTTTTTAACTGAGAGAAAAATGTCGTCATGAACGTGGATTAAGGACAAAATTACTATAGCCCAAGTCTTAGGCAACTTGTCAGAAAGGACAGTCAGATTCTAGTCCTGCTGGTGGTCAATGTCTGTGCAAAAGAGTTTCATGTGTGTAAGGGAGGCTAAAAGATCTCCTCAACACACCATACGATTAGGGCACTGTGTGATGTGAAAGATGCATTTCCCTCAGGCAGAGTTGAATGCAGGTCTTGCCACATCCTGATGCAGTAAGAGATCTAACCGCTGAGGTGTTACTTGAAAGGCAATTCCCATCCACAGCTCCATTCTTTGTTGTCATAGTGTGGCTTACTGGTGCTTTGAGAATGGCTGCAGGACCAGATTTCTCAAGGACTCTAAGTGTGGAGGACTTGTTTGTGAGCTGAGGGCTTAGACTAAAGAGAAAACCTGATTTAGGCAACTGTTTCAAAACCGAGGGAATTTCATGCATGCCACGAATTCAGATTGAGAATTTTGGACTCAAAAGTTTTAGGTTGCTGACCTAAGAGACCTGGTAATCTAGCAAAGGACTCACACTGTACATGCTATAATAGAGTGCTGGTGTAAAAAAGCATTCACAATTTATCAGAGAAGGTGCAATGAAATGACTTGGCTATTGTGACTTGAACAATCAGAGAGCTGAGCTTCAGTCTGACTTGTAGCTCTGCATCCTCTCTATCCTTCTAAAATCAAAGGAGTAGTTTTCTTTTATCTGGCTTTCCTGATGCCTGTTTCTATATGCCAAAGTAAAAGAACAAACATCTACTTGGAATAGGATGCTGAAATCAACTGTTACCAAAAATGTCACTTCAGAGAGAGGCAACAGAAAAGCTGAACTAAGCAATGGATCTCAGTTAAATAGAAAAGAGAATGTTTGCATAGTTGGTGCTGAATTTCTCCAATCTTGTGAGTTCTAATCTATGTGAAGTATGGTCTGCTTGACCTTCTCTCCTGATGAGCACAGATGATACTCTAGAGGCTGGATTTCGTGCAAGAGAGGGGATAAACCGAGGATGGTGAGGGCACAAGAGCGTGAGAAACCAAACTACAGTTTGTAAGTGTGCAACAGAAAATGTCACCTGACATGCAGAGAGCAAAAATCCTTGCTCCAGAGACTGAGAGACAGCCTTGAAATGCTACGGAATCACTGAAGTTCTGCTGCAATGAAGTGGTTTAGGTGATGGACGCAGCCCAATGCGAAACAGAGTCCTCGGTGGAGGAAGAAGAGTGTAGCTGTGGAGAGGAATGGGCTCAACCCCTTCAGATACCCAAACCTACTGAGAGAATCTGCATCTGCATGCATAGCTGAGGAAGGGGGGCAACGTGGAGGTGGCCAGGCTTTGGTTGCCTCAGCAGCAGGAGCGGGGCAGCAGCCGCCAGCGGTGTGCAGAGGCAGCTTCGCGCCACGGTCCCGACCGGCTCAGAGCAGCAATGCAGCTGGATCACGAGCAGAAGAAGCTGCGTGGTGCATGCAAAATGAGGATGGAGCACAGTGACGGAGCGGGGACAGAAGAAAAAGCCTCTTCCGATGGCAGCTCAAACACCAAAAGAGGCTTCGGCGGCAGCGGCCGCGACGGCACGCCCGGGGTCCCGCCGTGGCTCGCGCCACCTAGCGGCGTGCGGGGCTGCGGGCGCTGAGGGGGCGCTGAGGAGGGCGGGCGCGGCGCTCCCGGAGCCCGGGGTCGTGGGGCGCTGGGCACGGAGCGTGTCTGCGCGCGGTAACCGCGGCTCAGCCGCACCTGCGCGTTCCGAAGGAAAACTTCAGCGCCTCGTTCGCACACCCACACGGAGCTCGGCAGGCACTTGCCACGGCCTGACACTGCGTGGCTGACCTCAGGCCGCAGCAAGGTGACTGAGCCCCACAGTGATCTCCATAAATAAAGAGGCTATTGAGAGAAAAAATCACCTGTAGCGGCAAGAAATGTGCGCACCATTGCAACCGGCCTCGTGGTGTCACTCTTTTCCGTAGGTAGTACCGTGTGACGTTAAGGAACTGCTTCAGCTGTGCCTCCTTTTGGAAGCGTTGCTGGGGCTTGAGCAGCTCACGTCTTTGAAATTAACTTCTGTAATGATAATTATATCAGTATCGTGTATCACTCATTGTAACGTCTCTGATTCTGGAATTTCGAATCCAAGTGCATAAGGCATGTAATCTGCGGGCAGGTGTGCTTGTAGAAGGCAGCAGCACTGCTGCATACCAGAACTACTCGTTTCTTGGCTCTGAAACGAGTACTAGAGCAATTGCTGCCTTCTGGATGGAAACAATGACCGTCTTTTTTCATTTTATGAGAAATAGAAAATTCAGCACAAAATTATTCTCGCAGCAGTGCTGTAAGATCTCATTCATAAACGGTCTCATGCAGAAACTGTCCCTTTCTAAGTCAGGCTCTGCATGAAAGCAAGGTGAAAAGACCATCACCCATTCAATCAAGTAAAAATTAAAGTTGTATTTTATTTTTCTTCGGTATACGGTCTTAAAACTGTTAGTGTATGTTTGAAAACTTTACTGTAAGTGTCCATGGAGGGTTATTCAGAGTTGAGTCATTTAGCTCTTCACACTGTTCCTTTCCATTCCTCACTGTGAAGGTTCACTCTTCCTCTGGCAAAATATTTCAGTCTAAAATATTTCTGCAGGGGAGGCTGACCCTGCATAGCTTGGCTTGGTTTGAATGATTTTTTCCATGACTTCTTAACTATTTGCTTCTTGATCAGAAGAAGTACAAATTTTAAAAAGCAAGTTTATAACACAATCTAGTGATGGTTGGGATAGAATGGGTAACAGGAATGTCTGGATTGGAAATTTTATGAGGAAGTCTGTTTTCTTGACATTTTCAGTTTTGATTTGCAATACAAAGAGGGTTTATAATTTCAGTTGAAGCTGAAGGGGCAAATACCTGTTTACCTTAAGGCCAAATTTGCCTTAATAGGCTCCATGTTTTAGGTACCTGTCCCAGTAGAACCAAAGTCTTAAATATATTCTATTCAAGGATATGGGTTGAAAAGGGCCGCTTGAATTGTAGAAACCCATGCCCTACAAATGTGTGCAACTATTTAGTAGATATTTAGCCCTCAAATTGCACTTTCCACACAGATCTAGAGCAGCAAAATATTTCCTAACAGCCTATATGAAATTTATGATCTACCTTACAAAACACTGAAAGTTGCAAAATCTGCAAAGCATTACAGGAAAAAGAATGAAGAGATTAAAAGCATTACTAGTGACTTAGATCCTTACAATAATGCAGGTTTACATATCTAAAAATGTTCTGTGATCTTGGAACACGACCCTTCTTGCACTTCAGAAAGGAAGGTGGTCCCTCCCCAAACTAATTCCAACCAGTGTAACTTGAGGCACATTGCTTTTTCATCCCAGTGCACTCTGATTCAGAGTTTCTAATCAGTAAACTGTCCATTAGAAGCTGGCACTTGAAAAGAAAACGAGAATCCGAAAGGGTTGGATCTTGTTCCTTAGTCCACTTCATAAAACAGGAAGGTGCTTGTCAAAACTCAAATGTGCAGTTCAGATTCTTTCTTCGTTCTTCCACAGTTTGGAGCAACTTGATGAAAAAATATACGCAAAATCTGCTAGATGGGGTGGCAAGATACTCAACCCTTTGTGACAGCTGTGTTAGCTGTCAGGCTTGTTCTTTAGCTGTTAGGAAACAGAAGTCCTCCTCTGGGACTGGATAACCTAGTGGCGTGATACCCTGCAGTAGCAGGACTGAGATACCACGAACTGCTTACCACCTCTGTTAAAAGAGAGTAAGAACTTATTTTTTTCACAGTACCTCAGTTTACACTAAAGCAGTCTTAAGGAATTATCTCTTGTAATTCGGTGTGAAAAGGAAAAGGGGTATATACCTGTTACCTCTACATCAAAGTTTCAGCTCTCAGTGGTGGTGTGACAAAAGTGCCAGCGTGGACGTGTACAGTGTATGTTTGTGCATGTGCACCCTTTGCTGCTTTTCATATGTTTCAGCCTTATTGTGTTTTGCAGAATGAGTTTAAGCTCAATGTCATGCCGTGGCAGACGCAACTAGAGGTAGACATTTGTGAATCGTAGCTGCTAAAAACCATCTTACCATTGGATGGCACTATAGTCCTGAGTGCTCACAGTAATCACAGCCCTCAATAATTTTACTCCTCGTGAGAGTTTTAAGTCAAGCAGCAACTAATAGGGAAATAGTTAATAGAAAGTACTTTTTATGTGATGTTAATAAAATGTTAATGTGATGTTAATAAAATAAAATTGCAGAGCTGGCTTTAGGTTTGCAGCAATATATTTGAGAAAGTTTATGTTGAGATCTTGCCAGGTTGCTTAGTCTTCTAAATAAAGATTTCAAACTGCAATTGATTCTGTCATATGATACTTGGGTGCTGTGTGCTCTCTAGTGTCATAAAAGATATTATGTGATATAAAACCCCAAGGGTTTCACTCGCTGTTTTATGCTTTATGTAGTGTTTTATATTAATGAGAAAATGTTTTCAGCAACCCTCCCCTTAAATAATCCTTTTTCTTTACAGCAGATATGGCATGCCAGATTTTGGAATCATCTTGATCTGTGTATCCCAGGGCTACAGAATGATGAGTGCAGAAGTCTGCTGAAGTCTTGCAAGCATAAATATCTTTCACCTCAAGTTGAAGACAATTCAAGGGAATATCTGATGCTGTTTTTACATATGTAAGGAAGCATTAGCTTAAATTTGAGTTATTGATACATTGTTAGTTTAGTATTGAGGCAGTTATGTCATTGGGGTCACTATGGCCCTGGCATAGCAGTTCAATGCAAGTTGCAAATCTACCTGAGATTCTTACAGGGTTTTGTGTTGTGTTATGAATTCCTTGCTTCCAGGACACTTAAAAGATGGGTGAATTATGTTAATGAACTGTTGACTAAGCTTCATATCCAAAGGCAAAGCATTTGGCAGCAATATTGACATAGTCCCACCTCCTGTACCACCTGCTGCTGGTTTCTGTGGTATAACTCCCCTTCAGTTATGCCAGCTGAATTATTTATGCAGCTGCAGCTGGAAATGGAGCTTGGAACAGAACTACTTTAAAAAAAGAACAAAACAGATTTTCTTATGGGTTAGTTTTAAACAAGATCAGATCTCCAGTATAGTGAACCACATGGCTACACAAACAGTTTTTCTTGAACAGCAGAATACCTTGGTGCTGGGGCAGGAAGATTACAGAAGACAAGTATCAGTATCATAAGCCAGTATTGCCACTAAAGACTTCCTCTTGAGACATCACAAGTAAATCTTCAGATTTCAGTGATTCACAGTAAACTGTGTTTTAAATCAAGATAAGGTCATAATTTAAATGATTCTATTTGGAGGTATTTCCATATGCTATCAGTTCTGAGCACAGCTTAGTGTTGAACTTAATATTTATGTCAAAAAAACCCCAACCCATAGTTAAGATCACTGTAGTGATAGAAAACACCTTATATGGAATGAGTGCTCTGAAATTCTTTTTACCTAGGAGTAAGTACCTAGTAGTTTCAGGTAAGGCTCTAAGTGGAAAAAGTAGTAATAGGAAAATAAAGAGTACATCCAGTTTAACCTGTATTTCACTGAAAAAAAAGGGTGGCTATTTTCATATTGTCCTCTAAAGACCAGTTATTTCTGGAAGCTTATGTTACTTGTTATGTAGTGTGTGGGTTTTATTCCTCTTAAATTATTTCCCTTAAAGAATGAGGAGCTCAGATCAACTTCTTTTTGCTTGGTCCAAGAAGTGCTCAATAAAACTGCTTGAGAAACGAACACATTTGAGATGAGAGTAGGTAGATTTACATATTGTATTTCCCCAGCACTGTATACAGGCATGTATCTTTCAGATTAAACAGTTTTTCCAACTCAAATATAGTAAATAGTTCAAATCTAGCCTAGTTTGATAAGCAGACAAGCCAGAAAAATATTGCTGCAGGGGAAAGAAATCTCGGTGCACAGTTGGCCTTGATGACTTTCTGCCAGGAGAAAAGGGACCTATGAAACTTTCTTCTAACATCTTATCTGAATCTTATCTGCTCAAACACTTCAGAGTTCAGGAAGAGCAGCCAAAGTCAATTTTTGCTTAGAGTGTTTAAAACCAAAAATAAACAGAAGGGAGAAGTTGTGCGTGTGCGGGAGGAGGCGTTGGGGTGGAGAATGAACAGGGTGGTGGGATTGGGGAGGGAATGTTTTAACCTACATTGACTCTTCTGAAACCTGCTTGGAAGCATAAACTGTTTTCTCAGATACAATGAAATTTCACAATACATCATTGTGGTGGTGGCAGACTGCTGACTTATATCCAGGGGCCAGTATCTTATCTCACCTCAACAGGTAGATGACACAATAGTTAGTATAAATTAGAGAACAGCTGACTGTACAAAGCCTGAAAAAGACCTTCTGAAATGTATAAACAGAAGAACAGAAGCTGAATGTTCAGGTCTTTGTTAATATTTTAAAATACAAATAAAACTAAAAACCAAAAACCCCAAAAAAACAGAAGAAAATGTTTGCTGACTGAGCAGTATTCCAGAGGGTCTGAAATCCTGTGGATCCTCACAGCGTGCACTGTTGTGCTGGTCCAGACACTACAAAATCTTAGTGTTTCAGGAATTTTTTGGGAACTTTATCTTGCTATCTGAGAAGAGGTATCATGATATTGCTTTCATCCACATCTGTCTGCTGATTGAGACATTGGTTATCCCTTCTGTGCCTCCACCCTTCCCCAGCTGAATCGGGTATTCTTAGCCTGGCTGTCAAGCCAATGTAACTCTGCACATAAATGCAAATGGTTGTATTTTACATGTAAAATTATCTTTCAGTCTAATAACACCTTATTGAATGTAATGGTATGTAAAAGCTACAAAGGCTAATGCTCCTGGACTAGCTTGCTGTTTTTCAAGGAATCTCCAAGAACGACTGCAATTCCTCCCAACTCTATAATATCAGTGCAGAGTATAAACTGTTTGGCATCATCTTTCATGATGCAGCCCTGTCCTTTTGTTGTGTGTAATTGCTCTGTGCTTAAGAAAAAAGGGCAAGGTGCAAGTTCATGCTTTATTACTTCTTCCCTGTTGTGTGAATCATGTGGGGTAGCATACAGAAAAGCATTTTCTTGAACAAATTTTCAATGGATTGATCAAGGATTCAAGAAGGAATTTTAGCTAGTATTTGAATTTATTTCAAGTATATGACATTTCTATGACAAGGTGACCTGCTTAGTGTATGAGGGAAAGGCTGTGGATGTTTTCTACCCAGATTTTAGTAAAGCCTTTGACACTGTTTCCCACAGCTTTCTCTTGGACAAAGTGACTGTCCATGGGTAAGAAAGCCTAGTTGAATGGTAGTGTCCAAAGAGTGGTGGTAAAGGGAAGTAAATCCAATTGGCAGCCAGTCACCAGTGGTGTTCCCCAAAGCTCAGTGCTGGGGCCTCTTCTGTTTAACGTCTTCATCAATGATCTGGACGTTGGAACCAATTGCATCCTCATTTAGTTTGCAGATGCTATCAAGTTGGTTAGGAGTATTGGTCTGCTTGGGGGCAGGAAGGCTCTGCAGAGGGATCTGGATGGACTGGAGCAATGGGCTAAGGCCAATTGCATGAGATTTAACAAGGCCAAGAGCCGAGTCCTGCACTTGGGCCACAGCTACCCCACGCAATGCTGCAGGCTTGTGGAAGGTTTATGTATTTTTAGGTACCAGTAATGCTAAGATACTCCAAAACATTTTCAGCATTTTGAAGCAGATATGTTGGGCATTCAAATGACTGTGTAAAATGTCCATGAGACTGGTTTGCAATCACATTAGGAAGCTGAATATTACTATATTACCTGCCATGTGCACATACGGACATTAGTAAGTACCTGCAGTAAGTATGGAAAGTGAACACGGTTGTGACAGCTGCAAGTGTAGTCAGAATAATGAAGGAACAGTTTTATGTGTATTTTGAACTGATGTTTTCGTGTTTGGCTTCTTTAAAAATCAGCTACTTTGTGGCATCAGGCAGTGAGCATACCACATATGAATCATTTTTGAGTGCTTTTGCTAAAGGATTAAATCACAAGGTCTCATTATTTATAGAAAAAACTATTGCAGCAATGATGAATATCTCTTTTGTAATTGATAAAATAGGAGGAAACTTAAACCAGTTCATTCTGATTCTTGTGAAAAATATTGTCTGTGAAAACGTAAAAGCATTTACAAAATGTCAACATTTTGCTGCTATCTGCATGTAGGTCAATACAGATGGGTCACAGTAACCCCTCAGAGATCAGGTCTATGTGACAACCAGGACTAATATGTATCAAAGGTTCTTAAAAAACCCACAAGCCACCTTTATCCATGGAATGTCTGCTCCCAACAGGATAATTTGTATCAGTTAGATCTGAATAATATTGTATTAAGATGGCTTCCATTAAGCATTGCAGCAGAAGTAAAACTTTCATCAGTATAGCCAGTCATATTTCATGTATGAGTATATATTCTGCATTGCTTGTTTCACTTTCCTTTTTTGTCAAATTACTGTCTTACTGTGATACTTTTAAACACTTTTAACAGGCTCAAACATAGGTAAAGTTCTTGAATTGCATGTGTAATTCCCACCACTGTGTACAGTAAGTTATGCATATCTCTAGCTTGGGATAACATTTTCAAAAGCTATTAACTAAGAAGTTTAAAAGACATGTCTGTACCAGGTGCTGATATGAGTGGTAGAGATGCCAGACTGACTGAGGAACGTGCTGCAGCACACTTTTGCAGATGTGCTATTTGACAGCACTAAATGGTATAACTTGGAAGTTGCAAAACTCCAATAAGCCCTGGCTGCCTGTTTCTGATTGCATCACTGCTCTGCCATGTTTCAGTAAAACCATTTCTGATTGCATTGCTAGTGCCTTGTCACAAGTGCATAGTCTTAGAAGTGTATGAGGTGTTAACATTCTGTACATTTGTTTGGAAATTAAATATTCAAGCTCCTTAATACTAATGCTTTTGAAAATCACAGGATAAGTGTGTGGAATGTCTTTGCAGATCTTGTGTGATGTACTGAAAGTTTGAATCCATCTAGGAACTAAATGGTAAAACGAGTAAGAAGAACTTAAAATATTGTCCAGTCAGGATATCTTGGAAACAATTCTTGTTACCTAGATGCATAATCCAGTAATAGTGATCAATGTCCATGTAACCTGGGATTTGTGTTTAGTACTCTTGAAGATTAATCAGGAGCCAGGAAAAGGTTGATGCACTGAAAATAACTTTAATTTTTAAAATCTGAAATTAAATAGGAAAATCAGAAGAAGAAATATGAATTTAAATTTAGCTCCAGCTCTGTGGCATGTTAATTGAAAACTTAAATATGAAGAAGTCAAATATAAAGTACATTGCAAAGACTCTGATTTTCTCATTTTAAGTTGTTTCCTTCCAAAAGCTTTTCATTTGCTACTAATTTCAATTTCAATCCTCTTGGTAATGGGAACAAAGATGCAAACTCTCACCTCTATAGTAGATACCAGCACATGTATTGTCTTCTAATGCTTAGTACACAAAGCAGTTGACATTCAGGTCTGTCCTGTGCTGAGTTATAATCAGTACATCATTTGTTGGTGGTGGTTGTTCATGTTAGGTCTTCAGTATCTGAAGCTGTTACGCAGTATTTGCTTGTTTTTCTTGTTACGTATTCCATACTTGCAGCTGTAATCTGGTGCTTTGCAAGAATATTGATTCACATCTGACAGGACAGAAAAAAGGGTTCATTGTTCCTTTTTCTCACTGGATTTTTACATATATGTAGCTGAAACAACTCTCTCTCTAGTGTTACTCCTGATGGAAGTGTGTAATAAGAACTGGAAAGAATAACATCAAGAAAAGAAAAATTCTCTTTTCCCAAAGCAAGATAATTAAAGGGTGAAGAAGGAAACAATGGTCAGTTGGGTCCACTGAATGTGTACTTTGCTACAGAAATTTAGTCTCATGTGGATTGCATTAAACAAACAACCAGCAGACAGGAATAACCAAATGACACAGTGGGGTGTTAGCTGGCCACTTCTTCACCAAAAGAAAAAATGAAGACCTCCTTTGTCACTTATAGATCATGAGCATTTGATTGACATAGCACCCATGTCCTGCTATTGTGCAAAGAATTTGTTTATTGACAGGTTGGGGAGTGGATGATATAGTCCTGAAATTTTATTATCTATAAACTATGCTCTGATCAATTTATAGAAGTTCATTAATACAAGTTTAAATTCGGCAAAGACTTGTCTGTTATACATGTGTGTCTGTGCATGTATGAAGTCTTGCAGATAAATTTATTTATTCTAATGTGAAAGAAAATTGTCAATTATGAAGAACAACTCATGAAGCAGGAGCTGTGATAACTTCTCAGTACAATGAAAAATTGTTTCAAAGGTACAAGTGTTCAGTATGAGCTGTCTATGAAAGCCTTTGTTTATTGTCTATAAATACTCTTGCTTTTTTGATTACTGAGTTTTTTTAATGGTTGGTTAATAAAAGCAAGTAGTTGCCCCCCACCTTTTTTTTTTCTTTCTTATCAGTCTGTGCTTTTATGTGATGGAGTCGAATAGTGTTCACATTCCCTAATTGTAGGCATCTCTTATGTTCCAAATACATACTCAACTGTACAACAAATAGAAAAAGATTGTGATTTAGAGCTAAAATGCATTGAAATATGTTCCACTTCATATTAACAGTGAATTAAGTAAGGACAGCTAACTTCCCATTTAGCTACCCAGTTTGTTGTGCACGATTCAGTGGTATGAATTTCCACCTCTTTTCTAGATAATCCATTCGAAGTTATAGGTTCTTTGCCCCTGTAATGTGCTCCCATTTGTGGCAGTTTGCTGCTGATTTTGATGAGGTTAGGAGACTTTGACAATTATTTCCTTAAAGCAGTAATTCATTTGTTCTAATAAAACTGCCAGGAACTCTAGAAGAGAAGCAAACAAACAAAATTCTTTTGAAAGGTCTTTGTGTGACTGTGCTTGGTTTTCAGTCAGCAAAATCTGATCAGATATGCATTTTAAAAACACGATTTTAGACTTAGTATTTTACAGTTGGTTTCAGGGCCATGGTAGCCAGAGTTTTTGTTTTGTTTAGTTGTTTTGGTTTTGGGTTTTTTTTTTTTAAACAAGGACCCTTTAAGATGAAACAAGGGACTTTTGCTACAGCAAAGCATTTTCAATATTAGAACATCTTGTTTTATGAGGTGAAAATCCCTACTGCCAGAGCATAGTTTTAAGTGCTGGAAAAGGCAATGTCTTCACAGAAAATTGGACCATTTTTGAGCAAAGAAGCATGCAGATCTTTGAAATACATTATTCCTCCATGCAATATCTCAGTGAATCACAAAAATCCACAGTTCAACCTTTTATTTTTCTTATCTGAAATAGAAATATATAGCTAAGCTTGTACCAGGAATGGCTGAATAGTGATAGAGAGCTTTTTAGGAAAACTTTGTTTGCCTAAAAGTGCTGTTTTGTTGAACAGAAACCTCTTGTGGATGTGTGCTTTTTACAAAAAAAACCCTGCAGAGATTCAGAATCGAGTCTCTAGTCAAAAGAGAATGTGAGAGACTCTCCCATTTTAGAAAATCATCAAGTTCAATGGTTAGCACTGCCACTCATAACAGGCACTTTAACTTTTGTCTCTTACGTCTAAGAGAAATGACTTGAAAAAAATGCTGTTTGAAATTTGGCTGCCTGTACAAGGGTTATGTGGTCATGTTCTCCTCTTGGGATAAATTTGAAAGGTCTTCAATTTTTTCCAGTCCAGAAGGGAGCTAAATGTTGATACTTCATGTCTTTTCTCAGATACTCTTTCCTGTCCATTTGTAAGTAGTTTAAATACATTGGCATCTTACCATCCATCTTAGTTTCACTCTTTCTTCTTTAGAATATGAGCATATCATGTTGGTCTTACATCTGTTACCCAGATGAACAGTGCCATGGAATGTGAGACCCACCTAATGCCTTGAAAGTCTGGCACTGTTTCATTGATTACAATAGGTGGGGCTGTGTACACACAAACCCAAAAAATCCGTTACTTGAACAATAAGGTGATTTGGGCTTGTTTGTGTTTAGGTTTGCACATTCTGCACATAAGCCTTTGGTCCCAAGTAAGTAATGAAGAAGAGAAACTCCCTTAAATAAGTTATTCAAAGTACCATAGAACGTGTCAAGTTAACTATTTTGCAAGCGGCATCTAAACAATTGTTTTTGCATTAGAACAGGTTTTTAGGGATTAAAGAAAATCCAGATTATCTTCAGGCAAAATCCAGCTAAGGTGAAGTCAGAAATTTAAGATCAAATTCAAAAGCCCAGAGGATTGTGTAAAATGTTGAATAGAATGAGTTTTGTGAATTACTAATTAGACTTTTTTTCACTCCTGTGAAGCAGATTATACCAATGTAAAGCCAGGAACAGGAGAAGTGAAATACTATTGCTCAAAGAATGGTAAATGCTCAATAATGAAACTGGTCAAATAGATATGGCCTAATGAGGTGTGAAGCTAGCAGAATATTGATTACAAAGCAAGAAATTAATCTGTGACTACTTTTGAAAAGTATCCTACGGTGTGGATATCTGCTTCCCTGTGGTTGAAGAAGATACAAAACTAGAATGCCAGACTGTCTCTGGGCTACTTAGGTACAAATAGAGGGCTCAGGTGGGTTGATGGGTTTTTAACTCAGACTAATGTTTCTGAAGCCAGAATAAGTTTCTCAGTGCTGATACGACTTGGCAAAATTCACTTTCTTATGTTTATAGATGTGGCTAGGTATAGCACACAGCTCACATCATAGCAACTGGTGTTTTAGCAGTACTCCATTTTATCAGTTGGCATAGTTAAATATGCCTGTATTACTGCTGCTAATTAGCAGGCTACAGAGATTATGAGAAAACTAATATATGAGAGATTTATTAGATGCTGACACCCACGTTGAAACACTCCATGGAAAAGATATGTGTACTTTGGGATGGGCATTTTTTGCACGCAGAGTGGGTATGCTGTTGTCCATATTTGTCTAATTTCAGCCTAAGTAGTTCCAGATTTGAGCAAAACACAATGTTTGTGAGCTTTTTCCACTTCATATGTCTCTAGTCACTGGTATAGTCAGCTGAACAGGAATTGAACACTCTCCACTTATGAATGATGTGAGTCTGATGGTCATGACCTAGGCCAAAAGAAATTGGTGAAATTGGCTTCTGGAATGTATGTGCAAAGTACTGTGGATGTTTCTAGTTTAGCTTCAAACTGCTGAAGGATGTGCATAGCTCATTTCCCAAGATGCCCTTCCTGTTTTGAATTGAACAGGAATATAGTCCTTGAAAAGGCAATGAAATACAGAGAGCTGTCTGATGATGTTTGCTGAGCAGCCTCAGATTGCAATGTAATTGAAACTCTGCACTTTATCTGAAGAGCCAAAACTTTCCAAAACTCCATGTTAGGCTACCATAAGATTTATAAATAATTTGGGAAATTTCTCCTATCACCTTCTTGAAGTCAATGGCTGTAATGGTGCAACTTTGGCTATCAGTGACTAGAACTCTCAGAGTGGTCGAGGAGTTAAGACTTTGATGCTATTAATATTCTCATGAAAGCCCTAATTCCACGTTACAAGCTCAGCAGTTTTTGAGACTGCTCAGCTGATTATCCATTCTGTGTAGTTCTGTGGAAGATTCTGGAACACTCATTTAAAATCAACACCAGTTTCTTTTTTCTAAGGTGCTTTTCAGAATGATTTTCAGAATCAAGTTTCCAGCAAGTTGTACAAGCCTACATGATAGTCATGACATGCTCAGAGTTGTCCAGATACAGGGTACTGGGTTGAACTCAAATATGATTAAGTGCACTGGGAAGAAATATTAGGCTTAAATTCTAAGTCAAGGTGCTGGATGCTACATGGAGTAATTGAGTCCATGGATGCCCAATCCGAGATCTTTAAAGTATCCAAGTTTGGGACTGAAAGCAATATAATTTGAAATGTCAGTATTGTGAAGAGTGGTAGAGCCTGTAAGAATACTTCAGTGATCTTTTAAAATATTCACTGTTCACGTTTATTAAAACAAATTGCAAGTGAGTAGTAGTCTACATCAGACATATTTAACACATTCAGTTCCTATTTTTAAATGTCGTTTTGTGCAGTGGTGAATCTGATGAATCAGATACCTGCTTTTGAACTGCACAAATACTCTACACAAAGCCCCTCTCTGAAGACACATTTTAAATCAGTTAATAAATACAGGAACAATTAGAAAGAAGGTCTGCACACATAAACTGGTTAGAAATTAACAAAGTTCAATTTTGTTAAATAAAATTAATGGTTTGGAATGATTGTGAAGTGTCCTTGTAATAGCATTAAATGTTGTGAGGGAAACAAAACAGAGTCAGCAATGAGTGTAAAGCATACAGCTCTGGGGAGCAGGGTCAGATAATCCTCTCTTGAATAGCATTCTGCTACGTTTCATTGGCTAATTGGATTATTGGTACAATTTAATTTTGCAAGTTTTTAATATCCACTAAATATTTTTATGGTACATCAGATCTCTGATTGTGCTCCCTACTTTTCCATCAGTCTTACTCCTGTGATTTTTCTACTTAGAATCAATGAGGAGAATCCGATGAGAGGTACGTTCCATGGGAAACGTCTTCAGCTACACAGGTCCTCAGTTTTACCACAGATTTTGGTGTCTTTGTTGGAGTTTTTGAAAAAGACAGTGTCACATGACAGGATCTGAATCAGAATCTTTTCTGTAGGTCATACATTTCAATCTAGTAGTGCCAGAAATTTTAACGTGACTGTTACTCAACGTGATATGTGAGGGTTTTTAATCCTCAGTTTAATTTCTTTTTAGCTTGGTGTTATGAAAACGATCTAGCACTGCCACAAGCACTAACAGTAATTTCAGTTCTTGATTAGATTTTTTTAGCAGTAGCTCTTGAAGTGTTTTGTAAGGGAAGTCAGTAATCCCAATTTTATTTGAAATTTGTATTATAGAGAAGTAAAGTTACTTTCCAAAAATCAGGTTGCTTGTCAGAGACAGTTCAGGAATGGAGTCTAAGTGGCAGGCATCTCACTCCGTGCACCAGCTTTCAGTCTCCAGCATGAACTGGGTTCTGCACACTCTCAGCAGACCCTCAGGACGGAGGAGTGCAGTTTGGCAGTTGTCATCACAGAATGTTAAGAGTTGGAAGAGACCCTAAAGGATCGTCTAGTCCAACCCCTCTGACCTTCTAAATTCATATCAGCAGCACCAATTTCACTTGTTGCTATCTAGTATTTTCTATATGTTATTGTGGGGTTTTTTTTTTCCTTTTTCCAGGCTTAGTACTATTTTGGAAACTTATTTGCCTTTGTTTTTTTACCCATCACCTGAACCGTGGCTATGAAAAGACTGACAAGATGTTTTTTCTCTCCTTAACCTGCTTTCTGTATTTTGAGTATTAACACTGCAAACTTTTCCAGTCTCTACTTAAAAGACCTGTTTAATATTTAACTTGGGTAAACAGAACTGAGATTTTTTTTTTTTTAATGCAAAACTGGTTATTGCAGCACAAAAAAAAAAAATAATCTTTGAATTATTTGGTTTCAAATCATTAAAAGTAAAAAACATGAAAGAATGAACCTTTTGTAATACTTAAGTGCTACAAAAAGTAGAATGAGAAGTGATGAACGGTTAAGGACATCTTTTTGCTGTGTGTGCTATTTCTGTTAGTGAGATTAATACTATTGAGATTAATTTAAGAAGGTGCTGTGCAGAAAAACAAAAGCAAAATGTTAGGCCTGTCACACTTAATTTAATTTTATGTTGATTTACCCTCAATCTTGTTCTGTTAACTCACTCTCCCCAGCTACTGTGATAAGTTTCTACTTGTTACTGGTTTTTTCCATAGTAAAACTTTTGTCCCAGTGCCAGCACATTATGTTCCTGGTTAGAGCCGTGACGTCAAATGGTATCTGGCTCTGAGCCAAGGAATGCTGCTGGGAAGGAGTGAATGAATGAATGGATTTTTCAATTCAAATTGTAGTTGCCTCTTTCAGAGCCAGGAATCTTCATGTAATATTCAGTCAACTGGTTAATGTAAATTTATCAGTGTTTCTTAATAGAACTGGAAGGAACTTCAGAGAGGGTTCACAATATGTAAAGGAACTTAGGAAAAATATTGTGGTAAACTTCAAGTTCAGAATGAGTTATGATCATTGGAACCATGAAAGAAGAAATATGTGATTCAACGCATACTTGCTGCTAGATTCTACATATAGTAACAGAAAGAACCCTGTGCCTGAAATAGTTACCACCTAGTATTCAGAAACTGAAAGGAAAGAAAAATTCAAAATGAGAAAAATTTCTGTGAGCTCATGTAGTGTGCTTTTCTTTCAGCAATAATATATCCATAACTCTGCATGACAATACACTTCCTTTAGCTGTATTTTTGTGAAATGAAAGGATGAAAATTTCAATTCAAATCAGAATTCACCACTGTAAATTCAGTAATCCCCAAAGGCTGCTGACATTTTGGCCCTGAGCTTTTGCTCTTATTTTAATGAAAATCTTCTTGTAGAATATGTGTCGCAGCTGGAAACCAGTGTTGTTTTCTGCCAGTCCATTTTCATGATCTCCTGATGCTTGAATCCATCCAGGATGGGCAGAATAGAGTAACTTTGTAGTATTTCTTTTTTCATTTATATTTTATTCCATGACAGACAATCTATAGTCTCAAATAATGAGGTGTAGCCAAACCCTTGTCACAGTACCCTCTGAATGGCAGCATGTGCAGATACTGGTTTAATGTCATTTTTAAGCAGTATGAGCTACAATAGAGAGACAGCTGAAGGGTTTTTATTTAGTTTCTGAGACCTTAGCCCCACCTTCTGTCACGCAGTCATTGAATCATAGAGTCATTCCAGTCTCTAGTTCAGCTCCTTCTCAAAACCATTGAATTTAGACCAATTTGCTAACCTGTGAACAAGCCTCTTCCAATGCCTAGTTGCCCTCTCAGTGGGAAAGGTTTTCTGTATATCCAGTCAGAAGCTTCTCTTTCAGTTTTGACTCCTGCCTTTTCCCACCACACACCTCATCAAAAAGCCTTGCTCTGGATTCTCCATGATCTCTGAACTATTGGAAGGTCCCCACAAGCTGCTTCTTGTCTAGCTTCTTCTAAGCTGGGATCAGTTCTCTCTTCATGGATAATGCAGATCTCTGACCATGTTGGTGGCATTAGCAGGGTATTTTCCATTTAGGGGAGTTTATGCAGCATTGTAGAAAGAGACACACTGATTTTTGGCTTTACTTAGTTCAGAAGAAAAGGAAGCAAACCAATATAATGGTTAAAATTATGAAAAAAAAAGAAAATAAAATGTTGTCTAAGAGAAAAAAGAAAACAATTTAACTTCAAACTATTTGGATACATTAAAAAATTCTGCCCACTCTGGATATGGCATAAAGAAGCACTAATAAAGTGGGGGGATGTACTTGTTACGGTGAGTACCAAGATAAAGAACTAGCAACAAAAGAAACAATATTTTGAAAATTATGATAAAGTTATGGAATCAGACGTGCAAAAAAAAGTCTGTGAGGTCCATTGAACTATGGCAATTTTGTTAGGGAAAGCTTACTCAGTGAAAGCCCTAGAATACATGAAACAATTTTTATTTAGAGGCTTCGGTCATCTACACTAAAATAGGTGACCTGAGCCAAACTGAATTGAGTGTTTAGAACGTCCACAGAAGTTGCTATTGCACATACTTGGCAGAAAAAGAGTGCATGCTCTTGAATTTATAAGGAGTAAACCAATACATATATGGAAGATATGTATGAAGATACATTGATGAATTATGTGAAGGATCATTGGTCCAAGAGCTGCAAAGAGGGAACAATGGCATGATACACCAGCTGGGTTCCACAACAGGCCTTCTGAGATATAAAGCCAGTAACTGTCAAATTAAGGACTGTCTAAATGTACTCAGAGGTCTTTTATAAGGAAGAAAAGAACAGTACTAAGCATCTTGATCTTTAAATTCAGAAATCTGCACACTCATAGAGTACTGTGATAATAAATGTTCTCCTGTTTCATAATGAAAAGGCATTGTAATCCGGTTTTTTAAATAATATTTTTAAATGAATATTGCTAGTTGCTGCTACTCTTGCATGAATGTAAAGGCACACTTTTCAGTCTTCCACCTGGTAGGAAACATAAGTAATAATTATTTTGATGTCTAAAAGATGCACAATACCTTCTTGTAGACAAATATCTTGATTCTTGAGTGTATTTACTCATTTCTTTGAAAGAATTCATGCATCTTAGTAACGCATGGCATCCTCAGTATTCTGTTGAGTGACGAGTACATTTTCCATGCCAAATGAATCCAAAGATAAATAATCGCTCTGCATAAGTGAGTAAATTCACGAATAAGGTCCAATGCTGCAGTATTTACACATGTGCTTACTGTAACCTTGACTCTTCTTTTTAAATCAGTGGGATTATTGGTATGAAAGTTAAGTACACACATAGGCCTTTGCAGCAGTAAGATGAGAAATTCTAGCTTTAAGTACAAGCCTCTAAAAACCATGGGCATGCTCTACAGTATTGATCTGACTAGTGTAGTTTGGACAATGGAGGAAGAAAATATTTTGATCCTAATATTTTCTATTTTGAGTAATAAAAATATAATAATGAAGAGAACAATGACACCTGGTGATATGAGTTTCTTCTGCATCTTGTTTTGAAAATTATGGAGTAGAACTAGCATGAATTGCATTTCTTTCTTGACCCAGCATAATTATTTGATTGTGACTTTAAACCATGACACTTGCATATAACTTTGCCATGATGAATTAACCTCCAGCTTTGTTGGGGTGTAATTGTATCTACTATAAGTGGTGTACCATAAGTATCTGAGGAGGACAGCACCTTCAGAGGTGAATGATCTCATGCAGTATGATATAATCTATAATCTCTGAGACAATTCTCTTCAGTACAGTTTGAAGAGAAGTGGCCTTTTAACTTTTTTAGTAAGCAAAGTTTAGTGCAGAATTTGATACAGAGAAAAGACCGGAGTAGCAAACAGTCCAGGGCAATGCATACCTCAGCATGTGAAATAGGTAAAACATGAGCAGTAGCAATGGCTTCCTTCCTTTTCTGAAGAAACCAGCAGCGAACAAAGCAAAATTGTTCAATATATTCTCTCTGAGGATAGTGTCAGTTTATATGATTTGTGACAAGTCTGGGATACACTGTGCCCTTAACAGCACTTGAGGTGTCAGTCAGGAGCCAGTCTCTCAGGTCAAATTCAGTGGAACCAGAAGAACTTGTTGAGCTTGTGAAGTTGGGAGCCATAGGAGGCCTTGTAGTCTGTTCTGTCTGTTAGCATGTATTTTATTTTCTAAGAGTTTTGATGTTGTGGCTTCGAGGCTTTTCTTTCAGCTGACTGGGAGTGGACATGGATGCAATGAAGATGTATCATGATGTGAGAAACAGATATCACAGATGGATTACAGAACAGAGGGGCATATTCCACTGATTGTAGCTCACTGAGATACCTGGCTTCAAAGCACAATGATGACACTTATCTATGCCTCCAACAAGAGGCCTTTAATGGGGACAAAATACTAATCAGCTATAGAGCTAAAGGTTCTTCTTGAATAATTGTGAGATTGGTAGTACTTTGTGCTAAAGCGATGGAATGTCATACAATGTAGCTATCCTTCCTGAGAGAAATGATTCATTCCAGTGAAGGGCTGTTTTACTGACTTGTTTACATGATGAGTATCTACTTGCACAGCTCATGCACCTCTTCACACCTCTCACCTACATGATATATTCCTCCAGAGGTCTGTAGTATAGACTTAGCCTGAGGCTTTTATGTTGCAGTGTTCCTTTCCTTAGAAATTGCAACAACTCCTTTTTTTTTCCCACAGAAGTAAAGGACACAGTAGTGGGTGTGGGAACTTTGTAATGGGTGGACCTCAAAACTTCACATTTTATTTGGGTTAGTTCCCCAAAATTTCCATGCTACTAGCCCAACCAGTTCAAACCGTTTTGACCAGCTGAATTCAGCACAATATACTAGGACTGGCTTATACGGTGGCACTTTTGAATCCAGACAGTGTCACAATACATAAGTACAAAGAAGTAAATTATGATAAATTGACTGGACTTCCTTGAACCTCCCCAGAAATGTTCTGTTTTATTCACAGCAAAGGTTCATAACTGCTCGTGTTTTAATTGAACCACTTCACTCATCCCTAAATGAAAACAGTTGCAAACAGAGTCCAATGTACATAGCCCCAGGCACTGTAAAACAATCAAATGAAAAGACTTTTCTTTGTCTTTATTTACTTGAAGCTAAAGAAAAATGCCAAAATTCTACCCTTGAACAAAAACACTGCTTTTTACATACTTTACCCCAGGCAGAAGTGCCAGCTTTTTCCTAACTTATGAGTTATTTTTGTTTGTATTTGTTTTTGTATATTTTTGTATTTCTTATTTGTTTATTTTCCTGCTTCTTAAAATTGTTTCTTTTCTTTAGAAGTGGGGGAATAGGAAAGAAATTGAGGTGAAACCACAACATGTTTTCATTTTTGTGTAGCAAACAGATCTTTTTTTCACAAGTTTCCGCAGGCACTAAATACCAAATATGGCTTGAGACAATAAATTATAATGTCCTTTAGAGAATGCAAAGCTGGGAAAAGAAGAAATGCAAGTGTTTGCAACATGTGTTAGGAGAGATAGCTGATTGAGGTTTCTTTGTTAACTCTACATTGTCTCTTAATTTATATTTGTAGAAGGTTAACAATAATATTACTTATTCTTGCGCTGCTTACTTTCAGTTTGCCAAAGTCTTTACAAGTGTGAGTACGTATCTTTATTTCTGGTTTTCGTAGTATCTCTTATAAAAGTCCTATGGAAGCTAAGGGTGGCATTTTCAAAAGTTTGTCTTATGTTAGTCTTCACTGAAAGCTGTTTGGAGTGTATCTTGTGTTGTAAACTGTTAGCAGGCTGAATTATAAGTAGAGCAATAGGTAAGATAACCAGCATTAGAGAAAACTCTAACCTCATGTACCACTCCAGGTTTGGGAATGAACTGTTAGAGAGTAGCACAGGGGAAAGGGACTTGGGAGTCCTGGTGGACATCAGAATGACCGTGACCCAGCAATGTGCCCTGTTGGCCAAGAAGGCCAATGGCATCCTGGGGTGTATTAGAAGGGCTGTGGGCAGTAAGTCGAGAGAGGTTCTCCTCCCTCTCTACTCTACCCTTGTGAGACCACATCTGGAATATTGTGTCCAGTTCTGGGCCCCCGAGTTCAAGAAGGACAGGGAGCTGTTGGAGAGAGCAATTTAGTTTCTCTGACTTGGATTCCATCACTATGTCCTTGTTTCACCTTGTCTTGCCCAAACTAGAATTCTTTCCTTCCTTGATCATTCAGTGTAGCATTCATTTCTTATCACCAGATGAACCTCACATACTTATGTGCTCAAATAAACTTAACAAAAATTAACTGGGCAGATCCTATGAGAAGCTGAAGTATATAATTATCTGTGTCCTGCTTTAACAACTTGTACTGAATATGTTAAACTTCATGGATAATGAAATGATGAGCTGAGGAACAATTCCTGTCTTCGAAGTCTATGTCAAACATAAAATCTGCATATGAAGATTTGTTCTGAGAAAACTGAACACTGAAAAATAAATGCTTGGTTTTTAGATGAATTGGTTTCATCAAGGACTGCCCTTATTCTTTTATATAAGGATGGAAAAAACCTCCTGCACATGTTTAGTAAATATTACTTAAAATAATTGCTGTAAAATCAGCATAATTTACTTTAGTGTTTGGGATTTTTTTGTGAAGGAGTCACAGAATCATAGAATATTTGTGGCTGGAAGGGACCTCTGGAAATCATCTAGTCCAACTCTCCAGTGCAAAGCAAGACCAAGACAGAACAGTTAACACAGAATTGTGTCTAGTTGGAATTTTTCAAATGATAGAGACCCCACAAGCTCATCACAGGACAAGCTGTTACTGTGCTAGACGACCCTCACAGTAAAAAAGCTTTTTCTTAGGTTCAATTTCCTATGTTTCATTGTATTCCCATAATGAAAATAATATTAACATGCCCAAATTAGGAGCATTTTTTTAATTACAACCTTAATTTGCTCATCTGTAGAATAAACTACTATCATCATAACCCTCATAATACCAGCAGATACATGAGGCTGTTGATGGTATAGAAACATACATACTTGTGTAGCAGAGCAGGCATTAGATTTCAGATTATGCTCGTTATACTCTGACTTCTAATAATTATTTTAGTTCAGCAAAAGCCTTAAAGTGCCTGATACTAGAAATGTATTGCTAGATAGTCACTTTATAATAATTTGAGAGTTGCAAATGTGCTTGACGAAGAAGTGACTTCTATAAGTAGTTAGACACTTTGAGAGCTCAAGTGGAGGAAGCCTTGAGCTTCAGCTAAGAAGGGAAATCACACAAGACTTCCCATGGCCACAGGAAAGAAAGTGCATTGTAGAGTTAGAGAAAATGATTTTTGTCTATTCTCTCCTTGCTGTACTGTCTCTGGTGATATATTTGGGATTGTCATATCTTAGTATTTTAACTATGAAACTAACTGTTTTGTAAGCGGAGCAAAAGGTGATGTATATTATAGTATTTTTTAAAGCACTGTTAATGATCTTTCAGATTTGCCCTTGTCCATCTAGTGTAAAGTAATGTTTGGATGATAGTGTTTTGCTTGGCTTCTTTCCAGGTTTTTTCTGCTTGCTTTATGACTTTTCTCTATATATGTATATGTAGTGTCTGACTAGTAATCCCACAAAAAGTTGTGTAATAACATATTTCAAAGTCTATTTTGTTACCTTCTCCTGGGAAAGAGAGGGATTGGCAGTGGTAATATTTTTTTCTGTCTATTAATAAAGGAATAGAAGTGGTCTTAATGTGAGTGATTTGCATAGGTGTTGCCTGCAAAAGGATGAGGCTTGGAAACTCAGACAAACTATTTCCATTTGAATATATAGTGGCATTGCTACCTACTCAGTTCAATTTCAGCTGGATTATGAAGTCTGCTATCTCCAGTAATTGATGATGGTACATGGTATGCAATGAGTTGTTTTGAGGACAGCAGTTAAGATATGCCAAGCACATGCTGAAGAACCCATTTGGTTGCCAGACTGTGCAGAAAGCCTGAGTTTTACCCAGTCCACAAAAACAAAATATTTGTCTCTGAAGTGGTTAAAAATGTGAAATAATTCTATATATACATAAGTCCTTTATAGGCTTAAGCCACATGCCTGAAATGTGTTAAAACCCCTTCTGATGACAGATGCTGCTTGAAGATGAAAAGTTTAACTCTGTGTTAAGCCAGAAATTGTGACAAAGATATCCAAGCAAAGCATCCACGTGATCTTGATGGGATAACTAGGTGGTTCTCTAGAACATGTACTTCCAGAAGTTGAGGAGTGGAATAGAGTGTCAGGATTATTGCTAGACCAGTTGTTCCTCTCAGGCTCTTATTAATGGAATGTGGAGTTTTTGAGGAAATGTACAAACTCATTCATCCTTATCAGCAAATGTGTCCAAAATAAGTACTGTCTACTGTCAGATCTGACAAGTGCTGTACATACTGTACCCTGAGAGTTCAGTCACGATGCTATGAGGTTGTTTACTTTGCTTTTCTATCTTCAGAGTTATACAGGTGTGTACCTTGTGGGAAGATAAAAAAAGGGTGGGGGTTGAGAGGGAATGTTTAAGGAGAATGATAATGGGCATAGTGCTACACTGGGAAGATTTGACTGAGCCCCAAGTAGAAGGTGATTTTAAAAAGCATCGTAAAGGTTTTCAATGCAGTGAAGAGTTTTTTCTCATGTTTGTGTTACTGCTATACTTTATTTAATTGAAAATAATTACACAAAGAATTAATACATAACTATATGTACTGCACTCTCAGGACGTAGGATAACTTAGGTAAGTGATAAGTTTGTTTATTTCAGTTTGTGATGCCTGTTACTCACCTTGTTTAAAAAGGTGAAGTTTCCTTGGGCCTGCATCCAGTGGTGCCTGCACCAAGTGTTCAGTACCAGTTAGTATGTTCATTTTCAACGTATTAGGGATAGCTGAACTTTCTGTGACCCAGCAAGTAAAGATGAAGAGAGTTTATTAATTTTCCTGCTATCCTTTTGGGGTTTTGCAGACAGTGCTCAGCCATTCTCTTTGTATTTTCCCCTACCACTTTCTTCAGCTTATCTGACCTGCACTTTTTTTTCATTAGATGCTCAAATTTTCTGTAAAGATATCTCAGGGACAATGCATTATCTCCTTGTCAGAAAAAAAACATCTCTTCTTTTGCACCAAGATGAGATTTATTTTAAAAGGAATACCAACTTCAAAGCCTCACTTCTCAGAAATATAGGTAGTGTCCTTCCACAGCCTGAATACCCCTGGTAGCTATCACTGCAAATGCCAATGTGATTGATTTGATAGTAGATTGTGTGCATTGGTGAACCATACAGACCTGTACTGGAGCTTGGAAGAAGCATTGAGAATTAGTGGTTTAGAAAATCTAAAGTCAGTTCTGAACTGTATTCTTTGTGAATCCCATTGAAGCCTCTGTGTCTCAAGTCTTTCTGGCCACAATATTTCTGAAGTTGCAAACAACATCCTGCTAAGTGGTGTAGTATGCTGTGATGGCAGGCGTAGTGACTGAGCCGCTCTGTAGGTTACTAGTGCCTTGACAGCACATCTGCTGGGATGGTTTTGGATTCCAAACTCATCAGAGTAGTGTTTTAATTTGCATGAATAGCAAAGTCATTCTGACTGATGAAAATTCTTTGGGGAAAAAACCTGACATTTCTATATTACTTTCAGTCATGGAGGAATATCAGTGCTTCTTTCACTTGAGACAAAACTTTATGCTCTAAACTTATATATATTAAAACTTCCTTAGGTTACAAAGAATTTAAATATGGGAGGACTTATTTTCCATTCACTTAAATTGGATTTCTACAAGTGTAGCCTCAGTTGCTACTATGAAGACACCCTCATTTACACAAATGTAAATGAGAAGAGAAATGGGCCTCATAGATTGCTCGTAACATTACCATGAAATGTTAAGATTGTCCACAGAGGTGTTCAGTGTCTGCAAGCAGAAGTGGTAATACAATAAATATCAAAACGGAGAGGAAAATAGTGTGGAAAAGCTGCATTTTTTCAAATTTCAAGTTTAGTTGTAGAGTAAATTCAAGAAAATTGACTTAGCTCTCCCTGCCCCCCACAGCAAATACATTAGGCACCCTAATGTGGTGGAAAGTAGGCCACAATGCAACTGAGCACATATCAAATGATGAAGCTTCCATTTCTACTCTATATTGTGCATATTTGCATTTATGAGATAATTTTTGCTGGTATGGATGAAACAGCAATGAGAATGTTATTGCACAATCCTGGGATGGAATTTTTTGCCAGTTAATAAATGCATGCAATAGTAACAATATTTTTGAATAAAATCAAAGCTCTAAATTAACTGCTCAGTCATCTCAATGTTTCCGTTTGGGATGCTGAATAAAGAGTCCTATTTCTAATCCAAGATGGTTTTTATTAGTACTCAGTGCATTTAGCACAAGCATAGACCAGTTCTGAAATCAGCCAGGGTACAAGCTTGAATAATAGGGAAGTTATTTTCTGCATAAACGCTAGATTTATTGAGGCCTATTTTTTTCTGTCTCATGAAAGACTAGTTGCAACTTGTTTCAGGAAGCCATCAGAACAATTTATACATTCTCAAGATCTTTGAGAATAAAGGGAGACTGACATCACAGTGCAAACAATACTGCATTTATACCCGTTGCATCTTCTACAGAATGCCACAAAATGTTGGTGCAGCAGTTACCTGTTCTGTAACTTTCTTCAGAATTTATCTAAAATTGGGATCATACCATACTCAAAGTCCAGCTGAGTGATTCAAAGGAAAGATGGACAAGCTATCAATGTTCTAAAATGAAAATTGCTTTTAATTTATTCTCTATTCATGACTTTATTGGCTCATGTTACTATCTGTTCCAGTATGCTGCTTATCTTCCAACTATTATCTTGCTGCCTGACAATTTATGTAGAAGGTCCAAGAAAGTACAGTTAATCTAAGGTTAAATACCCACTGTTAAAAGCACCTTTTCATGAATATTGTCAAGAATACATGAAAAACAGCAGCCACAATTCATATGCATTTTAATTTAAATTAATTCTGTAAGGCAGGCATGTGTGACTTTCTTCCAAAGTTTCTTCATTCCTATATGTGATATGTGGTCCATTGCCTTACTTCCAGACCATAGCTTACATTCTTCATGTTGTATAATTATTCTCTATGCTAGAAAATTAAGATGGTGCACATACATTGATAGTGTGGACAAGGTAAGGGTCTCCTTTTGAAGTGAGTTTCTCCACTATTTCCACTTGCAGTCTGGCTGGTGCTATAGGGTGGTCTTACAGTGCATATACTGAGGTTCTTTCAGATGAAATGCAACATAGGATGTAGTCAAGAGCATGGTAGTCAGCTCCAACTGTAAATGTGAATTCTGCTCATGTTCTGTGTGCCTCTGTATGTGGCCACCAGCAGGACTTACATAATAGGGAAATGCAGGGAAAATTACTTTGCTGTGAATACACCATTAGCTAAATTTCAATCTTTTTAAGCTGTTAAGCTCAAATGATTCCAGTGAATTGTTGTGCTGCTGGAACTAAGTAAATGCATATTGGAAAGTAAATTAAAATGTGTAAGGAGTGTTGCTTGTTTGTAACTGCATTAATTTAATGCAATTGTAGGTAATATTCAGTGTCATGAGTGAATGCAAAGAAAAACAAAATCATGCCTGATGAAAACATCTGGATTCAAGTTTTGGTGCCAGTAAATTCTTCCCCCACTGTTAAAAAAGATTGTAAAACCACATTCTTTTTGGGTTATGTGATTCATAGGAATGTTCTACAGAGTACTCCAGCTCTTCTTCTAACTACATAGCTCAGGGTCATTGGCTGCCAATGTCAGTGTTCTGGGACTAAATCAGAGAGGGGTCAAGGTTATCCTCAGTTATGCTGAGTGTGCAGCTGGCAGGTAGGGGAGAACTAACCTCCATTTCAATTCCCTGAAACTCAGACTCCAGAAGAGTCCTGGATATAACTTGGAGTAGTTAGCTGGAGACCTTTGCATAAGGATTGTATATTAAACAATTGTTAATTGTTCCAGGAAGGTGGTTTATGCTTCGTTCCACCTCTGGCAATACTTTTATTGCTCTGTCACCTGTAAGGAGGATCAAGCAGTTTGTGATGGAAAACGACCTACAGTATCTATTGTGCAGAGTTCTTTCTGTAATGACTGCAGTCCTCAGCTGCTCCTGAAAATGTGTCCTCAGTTGCTTTTTGCTCTCTTATTACTCTGGAGATACAAGGATCATTAACAATATTTTGGCAGCACTGTTAACTTCAGAAAGCACTGTATTCTATTTCTTTTCCCTGCCCTGCTCACTTCTTCCCATCTTCCTGATGTCCATGGCCACTGTACAAATCACTTCAGGGAATAGTACCCTTGATCAGTAACTGCTTCCTTGCCTGTTTCTTCTCCAATCTGTTCAGAGCAGAAGCAGCTGTGCCAGCACAAGACAGAACAGCAGAGAGAAATAAGCAGCTGGGAGAAAGACATGAAGGGGTGGCAAATTCCTGAGTGTTACTGCCAAAGGTCTAACCATGGACTGAGCAAGGGCAGTTGGCACAGAACATAAACTTGCCCTACATTTTCTGACTATAAATACAGTAAGGATGTGGTTTCATGAGAAAGAAACTTTGCTAGTAATCTTGGATATTTGTCTTCAGTCTCAGTCTTCTCCTTGTCCCTGTACAGTGTAGATCACTATCACTTTTGCCATCACAGAAGCACATGGTGCTGATTTTTTTTCATTGTGGGAAGTGAATTGTCTTCAGATACAGGGAGTATGGAATTGGAGGAGTAGGAATATGGGGTTTAGGGTAGTAGCAATAAAGGATAAGATAGGAATGGGGTCTTAGTTTAGAGAAATGAGGAGCTATGAGGATAAAGGGTGCAGAATGTGACTGAAAAGTTAGGAAGTTATTACCTTTGTGCTTAGCTGATGATTTTCTTGCTATATTTTCTTTCATCTTTTAAACTGCTTTGACTTTTTCTTAGTTATTTTCCAAAAATTCCCACTCCTATTCAAGCAGGGTATGTGTTCTAAGCTTCCTGTCGACAGATCAAGTTCTGAATAGTGTCCATTCTTCATTGATTTGAGCTCAGTCTTCACGTGGAACATTGCCAAACACACATACTCTGCATTTTCTTCTCTATTAGGGAGGCTGCAACTCTAGAGGGAGAATCGCTTTACATGTTGCAGGAAATCTGAACATGTACTGTAGCTCATGAAGGCATCATAAATGACAAAGTTAATGAACTGTACATGGCAGGGCAAGTGAATGTTTTTTCCTTGAATTATGAGCAAAAAGGGAAGGATGTGATGGTAATGTGCTTCTGAAATTTTATTCTGAAAATGAGAAAATACTGAGTAGTAATCTGTTTCCAAATATATTGCTTGCAGTTACTTCTAGCTAAAACATTCAAGGATGAAGTTTGTCAGCATTGAGACAGTGGTTCTTATTTAAAATAAACTCCCACTCATATTTAGCTGGCTTAACCTTAGTCTCTGCTCAGGCCACATTGCAATGGGCTTTAGCAATCACTAAGGCTACTGGATCCAAATTTACAAGTGGGTAGTGGTGTGTCAGGATAACTGCAGCCATTTGAGCCAACACAGCACGATTTTAGGTCACGTCTATACTAGGTGCTTGGACTTTACTCAGCTATGATCATGACTGAGATCCTAATTCAAACAAGCCCTGAGGGTATGTCTACACTAAATCAGAAGCATGAATGCAACAGGTACAGGCATGGTTAAGCTACTTTAAACAATAGCAATAATGGAACGGCAGCATGAACTTTACAAAATCACATTGGGAACTTGGTGGATGTATGCAAATGATGAGTTGTATTGAATTTCATGCCTCTCCTTTCTCATTGCTATTGCTAACTCTTATTGTTTCTCTGACTGCAGTGCAGAAATTCTGTAAAGCTTTGTTGCTCTGTTATAGAAAATAGGTCATTGACAACATCTTTCCTATATTGCCAATAGTGTGATGTGAAACTCAAAACCACAAGCAGCATTCACACCATTTCCTGTTCACTAGGGAGTACGTGTGACATCCTTTCAAGCCAGAAACTAGGTACAGACTCTTGTAATGACCTCAGTGGAGGAGCTATACATCAGGAGGGTTTTTGTTAGTGTTGTTCTGTCTTGAAGTTAGAACAAAGGAAGAAAACTCCAGATTGCTCTTTCTAATGAAATACTTACCTGTCATGAGAGGCACGTGTTAAAAAATTGTTTCTCTTAGATGCAAAAAGAATCCCCTGGATTTGAAGTTTAACCATTTTCTTAATTACAGTTTTCTGGTCAGCTTGCAAGCTTGTCCATTCCAATTTCAGTTGTTTCCATTCATAAATAAGAATTTTCCAAAGAGAGGGAGGAATAGATTTTTGCAGAATAAATACAGAATGTCTACTGGAGAGCAACTGTCTTGGTAGTCTTGATAATGCACTAGACAGCTTTTCTTTTGACTGTAGTTTATCAGTTCTAATCCAACATTTAGGCAGTTATTCCCTAAATGGTATTCTTCATTGAACAGTTATTTTGTAACCGACAGGAATGAGGCAGTTGGTCTCATTTCTCTTCCTAGTGGCTAAAGATATTGTAAAGTCAGCATTCTTACTCTAGCTCCAGGTTGAAAAACATCAGAGAATTACGAAGGAGTTGAGAAAAGAAATAAAGCGTCTTAAAGGAGAAATTCAAATAACTTTATTATTTCACGTATCCAAACCCAGATCATATCTGATTTAGGGCTCCTCACTGTAAGATACAATACATAACATGAATCAATATCAGGATCTGAAGTGAGACATTTAATAAGCAATAACAAACGTTTTTAATAATTCAAAAAATTACCTAGCCTTTGATTAGATTTTTTACCTACATAGTTCTAGAAATATTTTTTCTAATAAGATATATTCAACCTCAGTTGCAATTACTGATGGGGGAATTAAAGAAATCCAAGAACATATTTTATGTAGTAGATCAGGTTAAGTAACTGCAGATGCCCTTTTGACCTGATAATATGCTTAGAACCTCTAACTGCCATCTAATTGTGCAGATTGATTACATCTTGTCCTGTACCAAGAACATGTAGAAGACTGATCTCTCTACCACCTTTTTCAAGTGCTACAGCAAGATTGAAAAATAAAGACAGTTACAGCTGACCAGGAAGTCAAACTCTCATTTTCTCTTTGTGTGTGTTAATCCATATCAAATGCACAATGACTCAAGCTTTAGTCACCTGATTCAGTTGGCAACTACATTGAATTGATGGTTTATTTCTGCATCCTGAAGGAATCTTTCATCCTGCAACATGCGTGACCTTCCAGATTCTGAGTGACAGTTGTTCCAGTCTTAGAGGACAACAAACCTATCCAAAGTGTATACCACATAGGCTCTGTGATATTACAGGAAATGAATCTTCTCAATAATTAGTCCTATTAATGATGAAAACGATAGCCATCAAAAATGTCTGGGTGAAAGTGAACTTTCTCTTCTTTAGGAATTGACCAGATACAGGAAATGCTGCAGGCATTGCACCCTGTAACCAAGAGCAGCACATGAACAAAGCTAACAAAGCAAGGCAGGATACCTGTTTTGGGAAAATACAAATTCTTCAGGTGTTATAAATGAATAAAATAAAAATTACTTCAATAAAGTTTAGAAATTACTATTCTTGAGTTTGGAAACTCAGGAACAAAAGCTTATTTGCAAGTATGTCACAAGGAGCCAGAAGTTCCAATTGTCATTTAACAATATATGCAACTTATAAAATGAGTTTTCAAGAAAAACAATCTAGAAACAGTATGGTTTGACAATTTAGTTCCAGAAATGTCAAAGCAAACTGAAGCAAACTACAACTGGCTGCACATGGAAAGGCAAGTAACTTAAATGGATTGCTGTTCTTGTGAAATCAAAACCTTTTAGCTGCCTTTTGCCCTGTGTGTGGGATTTGTTTGTTTCTTGTTGATAGATTGACTAGCTGACTTTATGAAAAGTCTTTATTTCATTATCCAAGATAGACGGATACATGAGATATACAAATGATCTGAGCTGGCTTTTCAAGACTGGTTGCCTATGTTTACAAATATTTCTGTTTACTTTATTTGTGACAGCTAATACTGACTTCCAACAGTTTATTTGGCTGCATTTTCTTATACTGGCATTAAGGATTTATTATGAAAACCTGTGAGTAATGAAGCCATGTAAAACCATTAGAGAAACTTTTCAAATTTACATTGTTTTGTTGTAAATTTGTAAATCTTAAGGCTGCTTCTGTTCAGAAGCCAAATGTTTACATGGGATAAAATCTGATATCATCAATATCAACACAGGAACCCTATACTAGAGAAGAGCAGTCTAGGCTTGCAATACCAGGAGTCAGTTTCCACCAAAGATAACCACAAAGACATAGTTTCACCATAATCTAACTACGTGAGTGTGCACAGCGTGCTGATGTCACCCTCTGGAGGCCACCTCTAAGGTAAATATATGACATTTGTTGGTCTTGTGAGTTTTGTGTGCTGACAAGCAGTCGATAGTACCAAAGGAAGCCACAGATCTATTGTACTTGTTTTGCCTTAACCTTACAGCAGATTCAGATTAAAAAACAAATCAAATTGACTATAACCTTTATGAAGCTATTTGACAAATGTCTTCCCTTTGAAGAGTGGAATGAAAGTAGAAACAATGGAACTGAACAGTTTTTTTAATATATCTATGCTGTATTATTTTATTATCATCATGTCACTGAAACCCCAAATAAAATGGTAAAATTTTTTCCAGTCATTGTACAGATGAAGTCACAGCTGAATCGGTTTTGTTAACATTAGTTTCAACCTACATGTTGTTCATAGCATTAATGAAGAAAGAAGATTTAAATGCCACATAGATCTGAGTTTCAGGGAAGTATCACTGAAGCAATCCAATATGTGCAAGGCATTTTTTAGGTCTTTTGATAAGGTTTTCAGTGACATGCTCTTGTTTATTTAATGTAAATCATTAACTCTTGGAAACCTGTGATACTGTGTTCTCTGTGAAAAAGGAAGTTTGTTGGAGGTGGGAAGGTGGGAGGCGAAGTAAAGGGAAACATCTGGCAGAGAATACTGTGCTTAATGTCAAGCACCTCAGCAAGTGGAATAAGCTTGTCTCTACAACCTCTCTCAATATGATAGGACATGGGATAGTCATCAGACCGTAACACTTTACTAGGTGATTGTTTTCAACTTTCTTCTAAGCCTAGCTTTCAGTGATGCAGAACTGGCCATGAATGGCTGAGGTTATCCATATAGTCTACATGACAGCAATGACTGGCTCTGTCTTTCCAAAACAATAAACACTGTGTGTTCTGAGTCCCTCTTGACTTGAGAACAACCAGAATTCTCCAGCGCAACCAGAGGTTTTACCATGGATTGTAAGAACACTTTCATTGCTGTTAATCTCATTCCTGATCTTTCTGCCTTGAAACTGGTTAATCAAGAGAAAGGAACAAATTTATTCTTCTGAAGTATTTGCTGCTTTACTTTTATCCCTGTGGAATGAATACCTTCAATGGAAGAGATTATTTGGAACAGACAAAAGTACAAAGTTGGGAAGTACTTGATACCTGAAGATGTTTGTGTTAGAGGTGTATGCTTATGAAATACTCAGCTTTAGGCAGGACTGCCATTCCTGAGTGGTTTTTTCACATAACACAAAGAAATAATGCCCTTTTTCACCAAAAACTACTAAAACAGTTCAATATCATGATATGATACTGATACCAAAACTGTGTGTGCCATGTAAATGTGCCATATGACAATACTGAATAACATAAATCATGTTGGATAGTCATATTGCTGCTGTTTACCATGGTTCTGGGGCATAGCTGGTATTCAGATCCTCATGAGGCTGCTTTTCCTCAGTGAGAACCCTGACATGGAGCATTTTGCAAATCTGTGGCTGACCCTTGACTGATCTCTTTGACCTGCTTTTCAGACTAGTGCAGGGAATAGATTAATTAAGCTTTTTGTGCTCTTTTGAAAGTCTCAGAGAGACATCTTCATAGCAGATGAAAGCACGAACTCCAGTGTAGCATCTTGTAGACACCCTCCTTTGCTGAATCATCCTTCATGATCCTAGGGGACACGAAAGTGTTGTACCATTTGCTGACCACAGTCAGAGGATCAACATAAATAACAGTTTTGGGAGTGGAATAATATTGTAGCCAGCATTCATAAGATTTCTGTTAATTAAAAGCAGGACTACCATACAGCAGATAGTTGGGCACTGCCCTGCTGACTAGTAACTTCAGTGCTTGTTAAAAGGCTTTTCTTTTGGGTTTTTTGTTTTTTTTTTTTTCTTGGTGGGGTGTGGAGTTATGTAAGGTCATGAGTAGAAATACCCAATTCTATACACTTTTACTCATGTAATGATGGCCTTGGCTTGTCTACACTGTTTATTTACATGTGGCCTTGTGGCTTAAAACAGAACAGAACTTTCTGAAACAAACACTTGTTCTGCATCTCTGTCTCACATTTCATGTGCTGTCCTAGATTTTGAGTTCTCTGGGCCAAGCACTATGTCTGCATGGTAATGCCCCACTACAGACCTCACAGTGACCCACAGTGCAGGCAGTATATCCAGTTCTCTTTGGATATAGTACAATTGTAACACTATGATGAGAAACTGATACAGCATTTGCTTAAAGGAAGATGTCTCTCTTTCCTCTGTCCTATATCCATTAGTCTTCATGCAGCTTAGTCTGTGATCACATTCTAAACAAAACTTCATTGTATGAGTGAGCAGGCAGAAAAGCAGCATTACAACCTCTCTAGTGTTGCCTTGCTTATCAACCCGAAAGAGCATCTAATCTAAAATGAAGTGATGCTATAAAAAAGCTGCACAGAGGAACATGAAGAAAATGTGGTATGGCTCTAAAGCTTCAAATCTCAATTTGGGATAGCCAGGGGATGCAAATAAAATGAGCAGATAAATATGATCGGGAAAGTGAATTCTGCACTGAGGATTTTTGTATTCTAATTGGAGACATTAATTTCTCAGATGTAGGTGGAAGAGGAAGTGCTACAAACAGCATTGAAACCCAATTGTTCTTGAAATTCATAACGATTACTTTTCCCAAATAATCTTGAATCAATAGGCGTTATATCTTAATCTGTATTAAAGAAGAATTTTAAGTTATTTTGCATTCAGTGGAAATGATTCACGTTAATACAATAAAAGTGGCTCAACAACTAGTTTCCCAGTTCAAAATCTCAGAATTTTGGGGGATATACATCTATTTGATATTTTCTGACTGAAAACAGGAAACATAGTTCTGTAGTGTGCTGGAAAAGTATTTTCCATGGATATAATAACATAGTAAAAGTATTGTAAAGTGAATTAACAAAACAACATATTGAATGCCTTCTATGCTTCTGACTGCCCATGCACAGAAGATGATGAAGTGCAAAGAAACAATGAAATGAAGGATAGGGCACCTCAATTAAAAAAGGTATCTGAAAAAATGTACTTCCTCTAGCAAAACTGAAGTTGGAGGAGATGATGGTTGTTCTCTGCAAATGCTTCAGAGAACAAACACTAGGAAAAGAAGAAAAACTGGCTTAAGAGAAATGAATATAGATTGAATATAGATTGGATATTAAATTGAAGAAAATGTGTAACTATGGGTCAGATTAAAACAGAAAGTACTTATGAAAATGAGAGAAGCAGAGAGCTGCAGTGATTTTAAGATGGAGTTTGATAAGTGTAGGGTTAAAACAGGGTTACTCAAAATGATTGTCTCCAGCAGCAGGAAATTGAATGGCCTTCTGTTCCTAGTGATTATCAATCACCATGCAAACATTGCTTAAGACTATAGTAGCATCCTGTGGCTCTTACCTGTCTATACTCACTTCTAGTGAGATAGAATAATACCTAAATTCTCCAAACACTTTCCTTCTCTCAGACTTTACAACCACAAAATCGTCATGAATTGTTCTTTCTCACCTGGGGGATTTTAATACCCACCTTGCTTCCAGCAGACATATAGTAGTCACATAAATGATCATGTCTTGCTTCCCATAGAAGGGGCTGAGTGTGCACAGAATTTGTCCCTGACTGTTCATTCCTGTGATATGAACACACTGTGCACATGGTACAGTTGTATTCTACAGTATTACACAGCAGCATGCTCCTGCCTGATTTAAGCAGAGACTTTGTGACTGGCTGTCAGGAAATTCACACTCCCAGCAGCGTTACCTGGCATTGAACATACTGTGCTCTCTCCACTTCCTCTCACTGGATTTTTTCAACTTTAAATTCTGTTTCACAGTAATGTGCTTCTGCCAACACTACTAAAGGCACGTCACCAGTAGCTCAAAATGTAATTTTCTTATCGTGTACTGTTGCTTAATTATTTATATTGCTAATTAGAAATATGGGTAATTTAACATAATCTTCTGTGGATCAAGATAGAGTCGACAATACTGTACATGTATTTCAAAGAGACAAAATTGATACAAAGAATATTCAAATCACCTAGCAGTCAGCATGTGATATCTCTGATAGGGCTTTATTTCTTCTGTCAGGCATCTCCCCTTGCTTTTTTCCTAACTTTCACGATTGAAACAGATCGATCCAGCCTTTGTATTTAACAGAGTAAATAATGTAGCTCAGCTTCTTTGCCATCATTATTTCACTGAGCCAAATTCATCTTGATACATGTCCACTGATTCAAACCAGAAATTAATTTAGTCCATAACTTTTTTTTAACATAAAAATACTCAAGTTGGGTGGAACTGCAACCATAATTGGAATCAGAGTCTGAAACAAAAACCTGATGTTTTTAAGGCCATAATCGCCTTAGAGGACCTGACCTTAGACATCGCCTATCCACATTTTTTAAAAAAATAAAGGAAAACAGGCATAGTCTATTGTCTTTTAGGACTGGAATATGTGATGTTGTACTAAAACTTCAAAGTAACTCCCAGTGAATACATGTTATCACCAGAGAACTGTATTTGTATCATTAAGAAACATTTCATAACTGAAAATTGTTACGATTCAGGTGATGTGGAAGGCCCTTTAGGATCATGTAGCAGTTACACAACAAGTTTGATGTGTTTAAGTCTATATATTTTCTAGGGACTATCTTTTTTCAAAAGCATCTGTTGGCATATCAAATGTCATCTAATGTATGGGGTCAAGTAGTTAACCTCTGTGTGTCCTTCAGATATTCCTACAAACACCTTAGGCATTTACAGATTTTTTTCCTTGCTCACAATAGTAAAATTAATTAGTGTTCCCTCTGCTTTCTGGCCTTGTCTATGTTTAAGTCTTGGGCAACAGTTTATAGAAGAGCTGTAACTACAGTTGTAGTGGGCATTCAGACAAATTTATGGAGTGTAATCAACTGGAACAGATGTGCTGACGTGTGGATTATCCTGCTGCTCCATGCTGCTTGTATTCAGCACAAAGACTGATGTTCAAAAGCTGGCTGGCAGGTGTACACCTGCCTCTACACTTTGTAGTACATTATTCCCCTAGATTCCAAACATGGTACAGAAGAAACGTTTCTGGAAATGGAACACACCATTAATTGTAATATTGACATTTTGAAAAGTTGTTGATGTTGTAAGAAAGTTTTAGAAATTTGCTACATAAATTATTCTTGCATCAAAGAAAAAAAAGCTGAGGAGAGAAAGGTTTACGCCGATGATTTGCAGGGAAAAAAGACTAATTAGTAGAATATTTAAGATGCAAAGTAAAGCATAACAAGAACTGAGTAAAGGATGAAATCAGACACCAGTGTATAAGAAAGGCATGTTTTTAGCAGTGGCCATCAAAACCATTGGAACAAACTGTCAAACACTGAGGAAGTTTCTCCGTGAATACTCAGGATATCTAAAATTCCCAGGAATACTGAATATCCTTCTGAAAGACTTGCTATGGCCAAACAACATTAGTGGTCTCATTAAAATGGCTACTGGGATAATATCAAATGACTCATGATATATAAGGAGTCAGACTAGTGTAGGGATAGCCCTTTCTGTCTTTGAGTCATGTGAGTGTGAAGTAATAAAACTTCAGATTGAGCTTATAGCAAAACAATTTAAAGATGCAAATAATGCATAATGCAAAAAGTTTAAGTAAGGAGAACATTATTTTTATCTGACTTAAAAGAAATTATAATGGGAGAAATCCTACAAAGGTGAAAGAGAAAACCCCATCTAGTGAGCATCTGACTTCAAATTGCTAAATAGGCCATGTTTTGATAAAGAGCTATTAGTAAGTCTCACAAGCCACCTTTGAATTCCACTAGACATAGTATTAGCATTTCTGGTATGGATTGAGTCTAACATAAATGCTGCTGAACACAGAGGGAGTAAACTGTAACAATGAGAAGGAAGAGGAACAGGGAAAATCCCAAGCACCTTCCCATAAGGCACCTGAAGAACTTGTCCCACAAGGCTCAACTGTTTGTTGCGATCAATACCACCCTTTGTACACAAAAAAACAACCCATGCCTGGACCTGCTGGTAGCATGGAGACCAAAACAGCCGGGGGAGCTGAGATGTGTGTTAAGACTTGTTCTTGCACTGTGAGCAATATAGCCAAATGTAGGGATTAAATGTAGTCTGAAATTGGAAGGGACTGGCTCATCACATTTGATTGGATTCAAAACCTTGAGATATTTTAATGATAACAATAATGGATTTTTGTTCTGTACTTTCTGTAATTGGAGTTTTAAGGTTGACTTAAAGTATTACCCTTCCTTCATAAAGACTAGGTTTTTTAAAAGGAACTATGAGGGCTTCTGTTAGTTTCTGTATTTATATGACAGGAGAGGCCAATCTGTCACTCAATAGCTGTATGGCTTACAAAGGACTTTAATATGGTTTGTGAGAATGGCTGAAGATAGGCAAAATATGCATCATTTGGCAGAAGCAAGTGTGCTAACTTATGTCCAAGAACTGGCTGGACATTTCTGGGGCATCATGTTTAGAAAAACACAAAAATATTGCTTAACTGGGAGAAAATAATGAGTTATCTGGCTAAGAGCTGGGTGAATACTACTGGCAAGTATTCATTTGACTAATTTGTTTCCATGAGCTTTGAGTCATATGCATACTATGTCTTCATTCTTCATCTGGTTGCATTCCTTCCTGATTTAAATGGGGTTTTGTCAGTTGGCACAGAATGTGTTGCAAATAATTTTTGCCATTGTTTGTTTCATTTTTATTCTTGTGCTACTTATTTCTGCATCTGATAGAAACAGTGATGTTGAAATTTCTGAAGTTGCTTTGCATGTTCACTACCTGGAATATAAATGGTAGTTTGAGATTCCAGCACTGCAATTTATGATCCCCAGAGTTTTCCAGTACAGAGAATGACAGTGCTGCTGTAAACACTTATGATTTATTTTCTTGTTTTGTGAGTGTCAGGATTTGACTAGACCTGGTCAGAACATGTCACGTTGGAACTTTGTGCTCTCTGGAGTATATCAGACCTACCTCAGGATAATGTCTCAGCTTATTGGGAAGAACAGGCAGACACAGATCTTTTTCATCCGTTAGGAAACTTTCTTGCAAAGAGAGAAAGGGGGAAACAGACTCTAGGGCAATTTCACATCTCCCCTTCCCAACTTCTGAGATTTTCTTGAATCGCTTTTTACAGTCACCCTTATTGCAACACTTGCCTTGCAGAGGATTGATGGAACCAAACAAAACAGAGAGCTGTGGGAAGAGGAGCATATGATGGGATACAGCAGAACTGATATGCTGGGAAAGTGTGACTATAGGATTGATTTGGAGATTCAGAATAAGATAGAAGTGTGAATAAGCACCTGCAGAATAATGTCATCTCTTTCTGTATTTCTTGGGGGGCTTGACAATATGAAATGTGATGTAAAACTTGGAAGGGTGAGAGTGTGGATTTTAAAAATCAAAAGGTAGATAGACCAAAACTACAGGCTGAACAAACCTGATTTCCTAATTTTGCATCATTCTTCTAATTGCCTACAATCTGGGTATCGTTTTAACCTTTTTGACAATTGCTGCAATAATTCCTGTCACTCCTGAATATAAGTAGACATATGATGCAATGTGTAATTTTTTGCTTTATTATCTTTAGGATGTTATTAAAAGCTGTCACAATCACAGAGGTTCGGAGCAGTATTCTGTTCTCATTTACCTGTATTTCAATATGACCAACTCTTTGTATTGTTATAACTTGAAAAAAACATTTAAGACAATATAGAAGGGTAAATAGTAGCACAGGTTTCTGAAGTGTCATTAGATATGTGCTTATGTATAAATGCATATCTGTATATATGCTTGTCTACAGATATCTATACCTGTACAGTTCCCAGCACTCTAAAGCCCTGATCTCTGCTATGGCTTTCTTACTATACCTGTAGCTGTATACAGGTTAGATTTAGGTAATGTAACGTGTTGTTTCCATACATCCCAGTTACACTTAATTTGTCTTAATTACTGAAAGAACATTTCCTGAAAATTGTATGGTTTCTTTCCTGTCTTCTACAATAGCATACCTTCTGCTTCACCTGGCTAAAAAGCCTTTTAGGTGAAATCCTGGTTTGTGGGAAATCACATTGAAGCCAAAGTAACACAGCAACTAGCAATTAAAAATGAGCTGATGCAAACAACAAGAGCAGTAAATGCAATCAAAAGACAGACCAGACACACTACATTCTATGATTTTTCCTCTCATCTTGTGGCCTGTTGGGTTTGCCTTAGCCTTTCCTTGAGGCTTTCTATGGTTTTTATTAATTAGCATCTGTGCCTATAAATTGCTCTTGCAAAAAAGCTTCTTCAGTTTTGTTTTTTTTGTTTTTCTCCTCATACCTCCCCACAAGTGCTCCAATTGTTTAGCTAGAATTAGTTCAAGCAAGGATAAATTGATGTTTGTGATGTTTGTGCTACAGGACATCTTATTTAAATTTGTGATTATAGTTTGCTTTATTTTAATTATTAGTGATCAATTTATTTTAATGATTTTAATGTTTTCTCATTGGAGAGAGTCATAATGGACACATCCTTAACTGGGCAGAGGCTGTGGTAGCCATCAAAGACCAGTTAAATGTACTGGCATAGAAGTGGAAGGTCTTATCTTCAAGCAAAGACGAAGAGTAAACCTTACTTAACTGAACTGGAGAAAGAATAGCTGTGGTCTCCAACTGCTGTCATGATGGCTTCAACAAATGCGTTTTACTTGAGGCAGAGGAAGAATGTTCACATTTAATGTTACAGGCACATGCCAACTTCCAGCCTTCTGCTGCTGATCCACAATAGTGATATTACATTTAGTTACATACCCACCTCTCAGTTTCTCTGTATTGAAGTTCAAAATGTTCTGCTTTAAACTCCTGTTCTGTTGTTTATCTCATTGTGCAATTGCAGCCAAATTCTTATACAATTAGGTACAGAAATTTCAGCTTCACATGTAAATTTGGTCTCAGTGAATCTTGCTGCAGTCAGGATTTGGCCTCCTACTGAAAACATATTTTGATGTCCTATGTGTTCTATTCTTTCTGAAGCACAGAACGTTTTAAAGGCTTCAGCCTATAACATCCCTTGTGATCTGGAATATGTGCCATGGAAAACAGCCTAGGAGGTAGAAAAATTGTCTGTTTCATTCTCAGCAAGGCAAAATGTGTGGAAATCATCATTTTATGTTCCAGTGCCACAGCAGCCTCACCTGAAATCAAGCGGCATCAGACACAATGACCTAGAATCCAGGAATTTCCCATGAAGAAGCAGCTATCTGCAAAATAGTTTTACCAAATCCAAGGTCTTGCCAGTGAATACAAGTAGGAAAGCAGGTGCCAGTGGTGTAATTCCTATGTTTGCAGCTATGCTCTTTAATCAATGACTGGTGTGATTCAAGCTAAATTACAGAGCCAGCTGCAGTGCCATCCCAATGGCACAACAAACATAAACCAGACTGAAGAAGTGTGACCCACTGGTGGGATTTACAATAAAGCAGTTCTGAGGTCAGCAAACAAATACTGTGTGTTGATAAGAGACCTGTTAAAATAAAAATATGTTATCACCTCAAGTTTATGGCTGTTGACATACACATCTATTGCCTTTGACTGTGCAAACAATGTTTGGTTGCAATGCAACATTAGAAAATTCTCAGCATGAAATCACAGAGAATAGTTTCAGAGAGTTCTTGCCAGCATTTGAAAAGGAGAAAGGAGTTTCTAAGGGAGGAAAACAGCTTGAGGGAATTTAGAAACAAATCTCCATGTTTAATAAAATAAAGCTAAGGTTGAGTCAACAGTAAATATATCCAAGGGATTAAAAATGAAAGTAGAACAGACCTGGTAGAATCCCTTTCTCACGATACAAGAGCAGTAGGAGTGACTGGAGGTACCAGGACAAAATGGCTGATTGTCAGAGAACCAAATATGTTTCTCAAGTGGGGCAGACGGCCACATAGAATTGACCAGAGAGAATGCTGAAAGGTCTTTTGTCATCAGCAAACATTTTTGTAAAGATCATATGAACAGACAGCAATAGAGGACCAGTAGGACCATACATGACAGGATGGAGGAAGTGGTAAGAGTCAAAACACATCCTGAATCAACATCAGTAACAGAAAAGGGGAAGAAGAGGCTGTTTTGAAGAGCATCATAGTTCTAAGATGCAACCCTGTGTTACCATGGGAATGATTTCATGCCAGACTGCATTCTTCTAATCTGTGCTTTTTTTTTTTACAAGCTACTGATTAAACAAAAACCTGAACAATGTAGTTCTTGAAAGGAAAGATGTAGCAGCTCACAAAAAGTTGGGAAGCAAAGCATATATTGCAGGGCAGAATTTGGAGGAGACACAAGAAACTCAGCCTGATGTCACATGGATAGAACTGACTCAGAACAATGGCAGAAGCTCTGGATTCTCTCCCTGTAAAGATCCACCTAAGTGTGCAAGCAGGGAACCATGTTTTGTATAGGATATGGTACAGAAAATTGAATCTTTCTTCAGAGTTTCATGTGAGGGCAAGGAATTCAAATGAAAATGAATCTTAGATTCCAATTACATTGTTAGTCCTTTGCTTTTTGGTGCTTTCTAAGAATGTTTTTAACTGCCTTTGACAGGAGATTTGTGAGTAACGCTTTGAAGTAAAATCTGCAGCCAAAATCTGAGCAATTTTTCCCCACCCCCAGGTTTGGTTCCAGTCTTATCAACATTTCCTTTGCTATTTAACCCTTTTAAAACTCAGTTTGTCTGGGAGCAGGTTTTCAGTTTCATACTATTTTTATACTTGCTTGATCCTATTGCCTGTTACCTCATTGCCAGACACTGTTTTGCATTATATACTGTTTTTGTCTTGTTCAGCTGATTACAATTAGTTACAGCTAAACCCCAAACTCATCAGCTGCATGTAAGAATTTACTCTTTAATGAATTTCTCATCTGTTATAGTAATGGCCCAAAAAGTGCTTGGAAAGCAATCTTTAAACAAGTTGCACAAAGGGGAAGGCTGCATAGTAGCAGCATAATTTCTCTAGCACTTAGAGCCTGATCTTGTAACAGACACAGTGCTTTGTCTCTTAAATTTATGAAATATGTGGAATATTTCTCACCAAAAGCTAAAAGCCTACACTGGTGTAACATACTATTTGGATCTGGATAAAGGCAAAAATTGAGCCTTTTGTCTTTGAAAATATTCTGCAGCAGTTTTCCTGTGAAACAGAGGAATGTCATTTTCCAGGATGGATGAGTCTGGCTAGAACCCCAGGATTATCACAATTCCCTTCACATGAATATGCACAAGATGTACAATTATCTTTCACATCTTTAGTTTCCAGCAATATTGAAGCAAAAAAAACCCCAAACCTTTATATTTTTAAAATACTTCAGCCAAATTTACAGTACAGAACTATGATTCCAGCGAAGTCAGTATTCATCTATTGCCTTTAATGGTATATCGCTTTCCTGACTGACTTACATGTGTAAAATGTTACATACATCTCAAGGTAGCAGCAGAACTTCATGAAGTGAAGGCAGTGAAAGTAAAGGTCAGAGATCCCAGATATAAAGTTTGTCCCACCTCCACAGAATAGCTCAGCAACTTGAGTGTTTCATTTTGCAAATGGATCTTTAACCATTGTTTATGACTATTAGAAAAAAAGATAATGATCTCAGTCATCTCATAGCTCATATAGAAACATAACCTTATTATTCAGTTGTAGCTTTGTTGTGGCCAAATGTAATATCTCTATTAACTTTACTGAAACAATGTTTTCTTACTCTAGCTAAGGATCTACTTTGGTGCTTTCACCTCCTAATGTAAAATATTTCCAGAATGAAAGGCATTCTCCTGATCTGTTACAGAGGTATAGTAATGAATACTTACTAGTATAAATCTTTTTGAATTAGACTTTAGATTAAAATGTGTGTTTATCTTTATTACATGCTGACTGAAGGATTTCATGGAACCTTTTAGTTGACAGAGAGTGAGAGAGCTGAGGGAGTGTTTGCTTTTGTGTGTTTATCTTCCTCTGTATTGTATTATCTATTCATTCCACTTCTTAGCTGGGAAGTATAAAATACAAGTGCTAGCACCTACTACTGTACTTGATACTGACCACAGTGTTTTACCAGATGTGACTCTGAATGGAACTTGCACCATTTCCTTTCTCTAAAAAGACCGAACAGCTAGCCTTTTCCACTCCCCGATGTCAGCACTATGCAGTTGCATAGGATGCTCTTGTTCACTCTTCCTGTTCTTTTATTTCTCTTACACAACCTGCTTCTCCCACGTTTTGGCTGTGTATGCATCACTTCAAATTGCAGAACTGATATTTCATCTCTAAATGAACGTTTTGATCAAATTCTTTAGGAAAAAAGTAACCAACCCACTCTGAGATTTAGGAGTTTCTTATGTAACACTAAAAAAATGTTTCTTTTTCAAACTTCTTAGCAACTGTAAAACAGAGGGTTATACCTCTGCTTTCATTTTGCTTACTATGATCAGAATGTTCACTTATATGCCACTATATTTCTAGTTGTAGCTCCAGCTTTAGCAGATTGGAGATTTCTGGTTAAGGACTTTTGTACTTATTCTGATGGAAGAGCCAGGCTTTGCTCATGGCTTTTCTATCATATGACATTTGTCTGGTCAGGAGACTTACTGAGTAAGTGATATGTCTGAAGTGCCAAAGTTGCTGCACATGTGTTTACAAAGCAACTGCACTACCCATGTACTTCTGTTGAGTCCACTGTTCTCTAGCTAAGGACTGAAAGCACCTAGAAAATTGTGTGGCTGGGAAGAGTCTGCCATTGCCAGAGAAAATCTCTCTGAAGATAAATTGTTCTTCCAGAGGTGAATTATCCATACAGACTGAGTGCCAAACACTCAGTTTTATGTCATAAACCCTTTTGAGATAGAAAAACTAATAAAATGAATCATTATCCAAGACGGGCCTGTAAACTTCATTTATGATGGTAGCATGCCAAGTAGATAAAAAATGTATAGTCTTTTCTTATGTCTATTTGTTTTCTAGTGTTTTGTTATCCTCTTAATCTAAACCAGAAAGCAATTTGACTGAAAAATTTGGTATGGAGGAGCCTAAAGAATCTGTGTTGGTTAAACTGCAGAGGAAATGGAATACCATATTAGAAGTGAAATGTGAGACAGGTGAAAATAGTAGTCAGAGGAAAGCAATATTATGTGAAATTAAAATGATTTTATCTGGGCTAGTAAAGTTTCCTATAGTGTTTTACAGTTCATAGCAAGGTTTCTTCCTCATGCAAGAAAGAAACTAAACAGTTAATAAGTATGAAGAAAGTAGTAGACATCAGCATCCTGACAGCTTAATTGCCGTGCTGACAGCACTGGCTGTTTCATTGCTCTGATGATATTTTCATCTATAAAGCTTGTACTGAATTACAGCAAAGGCTAGGACTTGGACACACCTTTTTAATGCACCTGCTGGCACGGAGGATGTATGTAGGTGGCTCTCTCAGGCAAAGTAGACAAGCAAAAAGGAGTAACAGGTTAAAGCACCTGTCAGATAGTCTCAACGTTCCTTTTTGTGGTTCACATTTAAAGGTGAAAAAAGAAAAGAGAAAAGAATAAACAGAAGTTTTTTTTGTTTTTTTTTTTTTAATCCAGTGATTATTTTGCAATTAATCAAGGTTTTGATTTTTGCTTTCATCTTGAGTAAAAGAATAAAGGATCCAAGAAGTCTCTAATTAGAAACCAAGCCATGAAGTATATTTCTTTGGAGAAATAGGTGTCTACTATTAACAGCAATTTTGTCTGTGCATTTGAAATGACAGTAGAATTCTTATTTCTATGCAGAGACTGACCTTTTTTTTTATGCTGCTCCATTTAGTAGTGCTGCTGCTGAATAAAGATTCAAATACTCTAAATATCAGCTCGAGTCACTTGTGGTGTAAAAACCTGGTAAGGAATTCCATGAGAAAAAGCTTGTGAAGGCACGGAAGGATGCAGCTGAGTACTGCTGAGGTAATTTCTTTTGGAAGTTCCACCCTGATTTTGCTTCTCATGTTATAGAATTATTTGCATATTTGAGGAGCTAGAATTCGAAAGCTATCTTTATAACAATGTACAATACAAAGGTAGGATCTATGGCCAGAACCCAGCCCAGCCTGTTCTAACAGTCCCACTCCAATGCTTGCTATACTGGAACAGAAGTTTCTAATATGAACTAAGAGGTATATAATGGATCATATAGAAATCTAGAGGAGGAGATTATATGTTTTGCAGGAAAAATTATACTTCTTTTTGAAAACTGAACAATTTTCAAGCAACTGTGGCAGCTGATGCAATCTTTAACCTTCTAGTATTTTATACTACCTGATTACAGTGTTCAGTCTTTAAAAAAGCTCATGAAGAACCTTATAACAGGAGTTAAGTACATCAGGTGAGCTAATAACACAAGAGCCTTTTCTTATAAGCATAATGTAAACTTTGAGTTAGTTTCATGATTAAATTGTGTGCATAAAATGGAATGACTGTGTCCTATGTGTCCATCTGTGTCCTGTGTCCATCTAACGTGGCCTCCTCATGCAGTTGAAAGTTGAATTCACACACTGTGCTGTGTGAATGGGCTACAGATGTTGAGATTTATCTTTTCCTTTTCTGTGGTCTTTGATGGTTCTTTGTCAGCATTCAGTGCCAGTGAATAAAAGCACTAAGAAACCAAGCAAGTGTGATGTTGGCAGACTTTTAGTAACCTACCTTAAAGAACTGTGCACGCTCTTTTAATGAAGAATGCAGAAATGCTTTCACAGCCTTCCTAATCTCTCAGGCCCTATCCAGTTTACCTAATACTTCAGACTGACAGAAAGAAAGAAAGAAGTAACAGCAATTAGCTGATTGTGGTGGTTTAGGCCAATACCCACCCAGTCATAATATCACCCCACCTCCTAAGCTGGACAGGAGAGAGAGAGAGAGGAATATAACAAACTGCTTGTGAGTTAGATAAGGACGGAGAGATCACTTGATAATTAGCGTCACGGGCAAAACAGACTCAACTTAGGGAGAAAAAGGTTTGATTTATTAAAGAAACAATAAAAGCAGGGAGACGAGAAATAAAACCGTCTTAAAACACCTCCCCCCACCCCTCCACT
>WBNH01010716.1:177195-190294 GCA_013401255.1 Urocolius indicus
CCCCCTCCTTCTCCACTGACCTTGGTGTCTGCGGAGACGTTTCACATTCTCTCTCCCTGTTGCTGCTGCAGTTCTGTAACTGCGCAACAACTTCTTCTCAAAACTGTTATTCACAGAGGCGTTACCTCCATCACTAACTGGCCAGGCCTGGGTCAGGTGCAGGGTCCAACTTAAAACTGACTGGCCCTGACCCTGTCAGCTACAGAGGAAGCTTCTGGCAACTCTCTTTGTTTAAAGAAGCCCCCCTGCTACTGAAAAACCTAACCCAGGCCAAAACCACTACACTGATTTAAATTTGCACAAAAAGAACTGGTCTTTACTCTTTTACAGAATCATTGTGTCTGGCTGGGGGTTTTCTGTATGTAGTGAGGAGTACTTTTGCTTGCCTTTGAAATCATAGTAGACCTAGCTTCTGATCAAAGTCTTCTAGCTTGTTTAGGACATTTTATTTGAAGCTGTTAAAGGACAAATATGTTGAAGTTGAGATTTCATAAGCCACTGGCAAACTCAAACCCAATTTGCCATTTTTGACTGTGTTTGTTGGCAAGACTATGGGCTGAATGTGTAATGTGAAAAGGATACTGTCTCCCTAGGTCAGATGCTAGATATGATTGGAAAATGCAGTGTTATCAGAGCTGATATTTCCCACAGATGATTTTAACAAATGAAAGTGTCCTTCTGTTTCTCTCAGCCCAAGTTAGGCCTGATTAGATGATAACTGCTGATCATGCTTTACAATGTACCTAGGGGCAATATATCATGCTGCTCACATGTTAATCCCACAAAACACATGTTTTGTTTCATCATTCTGTTGACATTTTGAATTGTGTTGATTGTTTGTGCAAAGGACTGAAGAGACACCAAGATGGCATCCCTATAGCTATTCACTGTATATAAACCTGAACCTGAGAAAAAGGAGGATAGGGATCTCAAAGCAGCTTAAAACTATTTGAAAGTGGATTGTGAGGATGACAGAGGTAAAACTCTTCTGTAGTAGCAGGCAGTATAGAAAGGAGAAATTATCACAAATTGTAGCTTGGAAGGTTCAAAGTGGGCATGGAAAACCTTTTTCACTAAGAGGGTACTCAGGAACAGAGTACCTAGAGAGAGGCAACCTAATCTAGCACTGATGATAGCCCTGCTTTGAGCAGGAGATTGGGCAACATAACCTCCAGAGATCCTTGTCAATTTCTATAATTTTATTTATTTAGAAATATTAAGTATCTCACCTGTCCAACTGCCTCAGTTAAGAATTTGTTCCTGATAGTTCAGTGTATCATTATCACACATAGAAACAGTCTGATAGCCAAGCGTTCAAGCTCTTTGTGAGAAGATTTTCTTGTTAAAGTGAAGAGGTTCAAGTTTTAGCTTAGACCATTTTATCTAAGACTTGTGCACACAGAGTGGCAGTAGTAAAGAGTTCATCCTCAGGATACAACTGAGAGCTGTGTGAAGATTGCCTGAGTTACTAAGTTTGAGCACCAACAAAAAGTACAGCAATCCAAACTGCCACAAAGCATGGCATCCATGACTCTGCTAAAGGATGATGACTTGTCTGCTATAGTTGGCTCAAATTCTGAGTCAGTACCAAATGTAGGATTTTGCAATCTTTTTCTGCTGAAAGCCAGGATTTTCCTAGATAGTATATTAGTATGTCACTTGCAGTTCTCGCTCCTGCCAGACACCAAAGGATTAACGTAATCTTTAACTGTCGTGTGGCATTTTTGTGCCTTACATCATTTTTCCTGAAAACAACTGAATGATGGTTCAACACATGTGATTTAATAACAGACATGGCACATGGCCCAGACTGAGAGATGTCCAGTGTCTATTCAGCTACTGTGATGTTTTGGCTAGCATTGTCTGGGATACATGACTAGTGTAATAGTTATTTCCATTCATCTCTTTAGATCCTTTGCATACATGCTTAGGTGAAAAGCAGGAAAATAGTTATCTATATATGTATAACAGTACAAAATCTGTGCTGGTTACTGAGGCAAACTGGTCTGGTTGTAGTAAGTGCTAACTTTAGAATTTGCACTGAATGAGGAGTGATTCAGGTTTGAGAATATTAAGATACAAGGCTCAATCAGCTTCAATCAGTGAGGTCAGACAAGAAAGTAGGATTTAAAATCGAAAAGGGAATAGAGACATTTCTGTATTAAAAGGAAAATATAGCAGTAAAAATTACAGTCTCAACGTGATGTACATGATATCTCTGCTACTACATAATGGATGATTTGTGTTGCTGGTTAAAATACAGATCCTGCTTTCATTAAAATTAGCCTAGTAACTTCAGAAGTGGGAGGCAGTCACATCTGAATATAGATTAAACATGAAGGAGGAACTGGAGGTAGTTAAGAGTAAGATACTTCCAGATGCAAATAAACTATTCAGGTACTTCCAATCTATGTAATGAACAGGAAATTCTCTTAAATTGGATTAAACAGAATTAAAGCAAAACCAGTAGAGAGAATTATCTTTAACATAAGGTTAAGTATTTTAACAATGGAATTTCTATCAGATGAATATGAACAAAGATAAACATCTTAATAAGGACAGACTGGAAACTAAGGATGAACTACAGTAAGAAAGTTGTGGTAGATCTCTCTCTGTAATGATGTAGAGATAGTTAAAAGTATTCCAGAAATTACTGAAGGAATAACCCATAGAGACATGGGAGAGTTTAAACAAGTGATCTAACACAGCACTTGCCAGATGAGGGCTGGATCATCTCATAGTATTTAGTGCCAACCCCTGCACAGATGCTGCATCTCCTCGGTGCCTGGAGTCCTCTGCAGCCCATCCAGCTGTATGTGCTTGTGTCTGCCATGGTTGGGCTGTAGCTGGGAAAGTTGGAAAGAAAGTGGGAAAGAGACAAGATAGAAGCACAGCACAACTTCTTGTCTGCCTACCAACAGGAAAAGTGACTGTATTTACCTGTTTCCAAGACCTCAACTATCTTTCTTACAGGACAGATTACTTTTTCATCCTGTCTCCTTCAGTGCTGGCAGAGGTATGCTTCTACTTGCATCTTTCCTTCTCATTTTCACTCCATATAGTTTTCAAATCAAACAGTATTAGCTCACTGCTGTCATATTCTCCACCTCACCTGATTGCCTCTACTGGTAAGTTCTTCTCCTGGTAGGTCTATCTAGGCACTGACCCTGAGTTACTGAAGTTAGCGTTGTTCTCCATGTCCAGTAAACGCAAATACACTCTCTTGCACAACACATACACACTCAGAGACAACTAGAGCTAAACTATCACAGAAGTGATGAAAGATAGATGCAGCCTAGGAAGTTTGCAATCTACTTACCTTCCACAAAGCTTCTTCCTGTCCTTCAGTGATTAATAACACTTCTGAGACACAGTGTGCCTCTAGCTCTACTCCTGTCTTTTATTAGATTATATTAAGGAGCCAAATTAATTTTTAAGTCTATCTGACACTTGATTTAGACAAAGCAATAATGCTGTAGTGACTAATAGTAACAGTAGTGCTGTATGTGTTCACATTTGTACCTTAACTTCAGGTTTTGCTACTTTCTGCAGTATATAGTACCCACTAGTATTATAGTACCCTGCGATGTATAGTACCATCGCAACCCAATCTAGATGAATCTGCTTTAGCAAGGAGATTGGACTAAATGATCTCTAGAGGTCCTTTCCAACCCCTACCATTCTGTGATTCATGGCATATAGCTTCCCATGGTGATTTTAAAAGACACAACTAAAAACATTCTGTGCTGTGAAAGAACTGAACAATGAAGCCAGTTCAGTTCTGGGTCATCAAAAGTTCTCAGTAAAAAAAAAATAACCTAGTAAAGTGTGATTCTCCTGGTTTATAACAAGATTCCACTTTAATCAGGGCAGTGCCAAAGAAAATAAACAATCATACCTGGTGTCTAAAGTGAAAACAGTTGAAGGGTTTTGCTATGAAAGATTATTTGTCCAGGTGTTCTGAAGTGTTACACACTATTTTTTGTAACTGCTGACAGATATGTCAATGGGGAAGGTTCAGTTGTCATAGAATCATCAAATAGGTTGAGTTGGAAGGGACTTTTAAAGGTCATCTAGTCCAATGCCCCTGCAGTGAGCAGGGGTATCTTCAACTAGATTAGATTGCTCAGAGCCCTATCCAACCTGACCTTGAAAGTTTCCAGGGATGGAATATTTGCCACCTCTCTGGGCAACCTCTTCCAGTGTTCCACCACCCTCATTATGAAGAATTTCTTCTTTATATGTAGTCTAAATCTACCTTATTCTAGTTTAAAACCATTACCCCTTGTCCTACCACAAGAGTCACGTGTCCATGCCTTTCTGTAAATCAGTTAATGAAAATAAAAATCCCACAGACTGTGGCCCTGATTCAGGAAAATATCGGTGTGCTGGTACTTGAGCTGCTCGAGAGAGCCCTACCTCATGAGTTTAATTTTAAGAATGCAGTTATGTGTAATTTACTTTGGTGACATTTGAATGTTATAAACACATACTATCCTAAGTTTGAGTTACTTCTAATTAGAAAATATCTTTGTCCTTGTTGAAATCTATTTGGATTTTTTTAGGAAAAAAAGAGTGTTTCTTTGATTATTTAGAGCAAGAGAATGTAAAAAATTATCTTTTATCCCAATGTGTTTTTTATTTATAGTGAAATCATGCTTGTTTCACATTTGAGTGTTGGAATAAGAAAGTTTTTGGTAGCTAGAGTGATATTCTAGTTGGTGAAAGAAAAAGAAGCAATGCATTAAAATGAAGTATTTAATAATGGAGGTTGGCCATTAGTCCTAACAGAGCTCTTTCCACATAATGTGCTCTCTGTGGATAGCTAAGAAATGGACTTTCTTTGTTTTGAATATTAAATATGTGATGACTCCTTTGGCATTAGCATCAGCAATGAAAACTTCTATAATTGTCTTTTTCCTCTGAATAACTGTACTATTATGCTTTCTGCTCTCGGCCTCTTCTTTAAGTTGGTTTATTTTCTTTGCTGGATCAATAAGTCTAGGAATATTGACACAGGCGTGATATCAGCTCTCTTGTAAACTATGATGCTTCAGGTTACGTTTTCACATAGAAACTGCTGGACTGCTTTGTGGTTCATCATTATATCCTGCAAATTACTATAGTGAGCATGTCTGATTTTAATAATTTTTTTCTCCTTATTTGTTTAGGCGTAAGTTTTTCTTGTCACCTATTTTCTTTTACCTAAAATGACTAAATTTAGATTTTCCTTCCTACTTGCACTTAAATTGGAATTCTGGTAGAATCAAAGCTAGCTTTGATGTCCTTATTTACTTGAAATTCATGGATAAATACTTGTTAGCATCATCTGGAGATGCAGTCTTCAAATGCTTTCTTTTTTGTGTGTACTAGAGAGTGAAATTACAGTAAGTCTTTCAACATTGTGTCTCCTATCACTGAGGGAAAAAAGACAACTATATCTGGATGGTCCAAGCCATTTTAGTGGAAGTCTTTTGGTCAGCTTTAAGAGAGAGAAAAAAAAGAGCAACGATAGAAAGCTTTAAAAACCCTGCATAGACCCTCACTATAGCTTCGACTGGTTCTGTCAAAAATTTGTTGCGACTTCTTCATGTCATTGTAGTAATTGAAATGAGCAGCAATAATCAGTGATAGAGAAAAGAAAGCAAAACTGAATACTCTGATCATTACATAAACTAATAGTTCTTATAAGGAACAGTATTTACAGTAGTATTCAGAGTTTGTCCTCCTGTCAGAAAGAGACAGAGGCCAGAGAAGACAGTCACTTCCATCTGCAGAACTGAAACATCACTGTATCCTAATGAATCCTCAGAGTTACTCTGGAAACTGTGGCAGCTTTTTTGAACTTGTTTCCAAGTGACCCAGACCAGCTAGAACAAAAGAAATCCAAAAAAGGCAAATTGTGTTAGAATATAAATTACTTAACCTTTTAAATTACAAAAAACCTCCAAATAATTATCTAAAATAGAATAGAAATAAAAATCATTTATAAACAAGTTCTCCTGCTCACTGCATGGACAGTGGCTCCTCTGGTCTTTTCCCATCACCTCTGAGCCCTGGCTGCTTGCTCAATCCTCTCTCAGTGGTCTCACAACAGGAGCCACAAGCTCATAGTTCCTTGCTGTGACTGTCTTGCTCCCATTTGTCTGTCATGTTCTTTCTTCTCATCTGGAAGCTTCTGTCCCAGACCAGTCTCAATTGCTCCTCAAGGGAAGAAGCAATTTCTCACTCTGTCCACAGGATTTCTTCAGACCCAGTCACTTATTTTTTAAAGGAAAACAACACACAAACTAAGGACAAGTAAAACAGATAATGGCTGTCACAGAAGTTCATAGCAAACTGAATAAAAATTGGGTTTAAATGATTTCTCTGAAGTCACACCGAGTGTTTATGGCATAAGCAGCATTAAGCCCAATATCCTTTGACTGGTTTATGGGTGTGTTTCCTCTCTGAATAATTTCTCTTGCCCAGAGTGATGGGGGAAGAAGATTCTTTGTACGTTCTCTTTTCATATGGAAGTCTGCAGGAATTATTCACAGGCTCTTCTATGACACTCTACATACAGTACACACATCATGCCATGAAGGGGAATACAACACTTCAGTCTAGTACTTTCCTGTCTTGCCATTCTTCCATAGAAAAGAAAAACATTCATGATATAAACACCTTGCTTTGGTGAGAGTGGGAAACCTCATGAAGTTTGAGCTTGCTTTATTAGGCAAGAGAAAGGGAAGCTTATGCATGTTGTATTACAAAACATTGTTTGTTTTGGAGAAACTCACTTGACTTGTACACTGGCTATTTGCTGTGGGGAGAGCAGCTGCTTCTGCTGGGCTACCACCAATAAAAAGCAAAACCTCTATAGTATTAAGCTAACCAGTGAGTCTCCGGCTGATTCAGGCAGAACCTGTCCTCAGGAGATTCATCACTGGTCAAAACTGAGTAAGAGACAAACATCTGCTTTATTACCAAAATACTGGGAGATGAAGCAGGGCTAAAGGCAAGAGACTTGTTCAGCTGTGCTCAGTGGCAGAAGCAGGCATAAACTTAATCTCTCCCAACTTCCACACTGGTATGTGACCTGCTAGATTACATCTCTGCTTCCTAAACCACTATTGTTTATAGAAAAAATATGAAACCTAAGAAGGTTGAAATCTGAAGAGCTGGGGTACTGTAGTTAACTCTAACCTGGCATCTCTGTGACACAGATTTCAAAGTCCTGTTGTAAAAGTGATCCAGTTCCTAAGTAGACTGTCAAAATTATAAAACTATTGAGATGTTCCATTTCAGTACAGATAACCCTTCCTGGACAAAGACAATTCTTTTACAGAGCCGTGATGAGGTGAGACAAAGTGTGACACCTTTCTTAGTTATAACAGAATGTTGGTTAGAGCAGCAGTTCTTAAGTAACTCCATTCTTCACAGCAGTCTTGAGCATCTAGATTCTGTACTAGTAAGCCAGGCTATTAGATCCTTGCTAAAATGAGAGTAAATATTCAAACACACAATTTATTACTTTCATCTTCTAGCTTTTATCATTAAAAAAAAATAGGAAGAAGAAGAGTGCCCGGTCCTGTAGCCTCTGATATGGTATGTAAGCTCTTGCCAGTAGGCTATGAGCAACATATGAGCTGCCTGCATCTCTCCACTTCCTTTTTACTAGCCCAGTAGGAACAGAAATGCAACCCTATCAGTGGAAACAGCTATACATTTGCAATTCCATTGCTAGTTTTGATTCAGGACAATTTTACTTTCCTGCAATAAAGTACTCAATGCATTTAAATCTGTATTTAGTTTCTTAGAAAGGAGAAACTTGGTCACACAAATGCCATATGTAGTAGGTGTTTTGACATGCACATTCTAAATCACTGATTAGCAATCTTTTTTTTGTAGTCACTAGAAGCCAAGTTGGATTATCCTGCTGTGATTCTCTTGGTGAGACTATTGGACATCATGGGATCACATGATTCCATGTGGCCAAAAATTACAGGAACTGCAATTCATCAGCAAGGTGAGGACAGCTTTCAGGGAGATACCACAACATCCTGTCACTTTGGAAATTCTAGCTACATAGTTGAGAAGCTACAAATTGCTTAACTTCTGGTTTTAATTTTGTCTTGCAGATGTGTGGTTACAGATGTAGAGGGCTAGCACGCAAATCTGCTGTAGTCCCAGAGTAACTTGTCATTTCACTTGTATCAAACTTGTTTTGATTTTTATATATGTAATATCAACCTGTGGCCTTGTACCTTAGAAACACTGAACACTTTCCACTTGAAATGAAGTAACTTTCTGAAGAAAAAGAGTTTTGGTTTAATAGCACATGCAGTGTAACGTTTCCTTTTACAATGTGACACGTAGAAAACACAAAGTGAGAAAAAATGTCCAGTAATTTTTCAATAAGCTGAAATACAATACAAAACCACCAAAATGAGGGTGAGTGGCTGTTTTATGTGACAAGTTATAGTTATACAGTGCATTAGCTCTGTAATCAAATCTAATGCCAGTGGAGTAAGGACGATCAAGTTGCTAAAATAAGACTCATACTAAGAAACAGAGACTAAATGAACCATGGCCTTTACTAGCAGAATGGTACTAGCAGAATCATATTCAGTGACATAAAAAATCACCAAAAAAATGTAACTGTGTATCTTAATGACATATAATTTCAAATTTGAACTATCTTCAGTGAAATAAGTATTACATGTAAAATAGGGCAACTATGATACCAAGCTCTCTGGATACATTATGTTTAATAAATAACCTCAGAATAACAGTGTTTGTGCATAGAAAATATCCTCCTGGCTGCTCCAATGATCTGTCTTTGATAACAGAAAAAGAAGATGCTTTGTAGGGGAAGCCATAACCCTGACCACTTTCTGAAGTCCATTTCCCTGATTTTCCCGTGGCAGCCAGAGTTGTTACACCACGAAAAGTAAGGTTTACATCTCTGCGGGTACATCTACCCTGAAGGCAGCAATGAATCAACTGTGTGATGAGGAGCTTGGTGGTGACTCTAGCAACAGAAATTTCTAACTGCCCCATTTACGTTTCCGGTTGTTCTTTGCATGGGATATTGACTATATATGGTGCCAGAAACTCTTCAGGAAAGCACTGCACTAGAAATGATGGGCCATACAGTGTTTCTGGGGGATGGGTATCAACAAAGTTCACCAGTGACTCTCTGGTCAGTTATCCAGAGTTATCACTATTGCAACACAGCTGTGAAATACAAAGAGTTGAGACACTTAAAAACAAAGCCCCTCCATCTTACTAGTGCTTGCATTATGAATGTAGAAGCACCTGCCCCTCCTTTTTCCTACTGAGGTGTAACTGGACTTAAAAATATATAAATAAATATAATAAAGGACTTCATTGTAAAGCTTGATAGGCTCTAATTGGGAAAAACCTGGCAAAGATTGTTTGTCAGTTTTATGGAATAACTGTCATGCTTTTACCTCCAGGAACTGGAGAGAAGCCAAGGGAGATTGTGCTCCTCTAAATTTCATGAAGAGCTTCTTTTCATAGCACACAAAAAAAAAAGTCTGAGAAGAAGCACCAACAAACAATCCCCCCTAAAACAACAATTTTAACACAGAGGATCAAGAAATGGATGGCTGAAGAGCCAGGCTGTCACCTGAAGTTACTCAGTTGTTCCTGGCTTATAAAGCCATTAGACCTCCAGAAAAAAATGAAAATCATTTGGTGTTATAATGCTGTTATTTAAACACAAGGCCTTGTTCTGATGTCTGCTTCCTCAAAGCAGGATGCAAAAATCCCAAAGACAGGCTGAAAAGACAAAAACAATCCAGTAACTGGTAAACAAATTTTGGAAGCTAAATTCATCTCAAAGGAAGGATTTTAGAAATGACTTGACTACCCTGGGTAGATATGTGCAATGTAGACATGTAATTGTTAGGGCATTTCAGTTGTGCTGACAAAGACATGACAAGATTGCATACAAAAGCAAACAGAAAAAACTATATTAAAAATAGATAATACACAGCTTGCTGGCCCTGAAGGTGTTGGGTTGGAGATGGGTGTGTGGCCATGGCTGGGAGTTTCAGGATATCCTGTGAAGCTGGTCACTTTCTGTAGCAGAAGGAGAGTTTGATTTTGTTAAACAGACCCTTTATAGGACAGGAATTAAGCATTATATATTGAAAATGAATAGTTGGGGTTTTTTCCCCCCAAAATTATAGGTTTTTACCTCACCATGCAAGCAGCTAAACTGGCATAAGCAGAGGGCAAGATCTGAGATGTGACAGAGATGTTACAAGATACAAATGTCAGATAAAAGAGAGACAAGTCACAAAGATTTGTGTATAAGATGATGGTTCTGTTCCCATCACTTTGCATATATCACCTGGTGATGTAAAAACAATATGCTAAGACGAGGTGACTTTTGAGGACTGGATTATATGGCTCTGCCTTTTTCTGAGCCTGTTCACACAATGGCCCAGTTTCATATGATGGTTTTTCTTTAAAACAGCACAAAACATTACATTGCCTTTGACATGAACTTTCCTGTTGTGATATGACCAAACCCAGGTGACAAGGTTTACCTAAAGAAAAAAGAAAAATTTCCTTTCCTTGTTCTCTGACTATTTGTAGTCCATAAAAGAGAGCATCAGCTGGTGTCCAGCTGCATCACGTAGTATCATCTTAGTATTGTTATACGTGAAAGTGTTTTTATGTGTTTTGTAGCCTCAGAGACTGAGATCTCAAATTTCTCTGTGTTTTGTCCTTATTCTCACTGCTCCTATGCTTAGAGTCATTATTAAATAGCAAGTGATGCATGATCCTCTCGTACCTGGCATTGGCCACATGATACCAGCACTTGCTACTTCAAATGAAGAAAGACTTGGGATCCATATGCCTGAACAAAGTAGAGGGAGTATCCTTCAAGTGCACTGGATCAACTTTCTCTGCTACTTCCAGCCTATTCCTAGCCATTTCTAACACTGATAGGAACTGAATCAGTGTGAGAGTGATGAATACTGTGCCTAGATGTCTAGACTTCATGTCTGGATGTTTTCTGTATTCTCTGAATCCTTCTCATTCCCAGAAATGTAGTTAGGAATTTAGCTGCTTTCTCCTGTTCTCCTGTACATTGATGTTAAATCTGGTCAGAAACGGTCTCTAAATATTGTGGTTTTTTCTCTTTAGTAACTCCTGCTTATGATACTGGGATAAACATAAATAGCTTATTGTTTAATTATATTGGTACACTTCAGAAGAAAGGACTTCTTAAAGTGTATGGTGTTTAGGGTATGTCTTAACCTCTGGTTGGTGCTGGCATGAAGTAACATTTGCATGATTTTGTCCGGCCTTTCACAGGCAGAGGGAACATATCTTCACATACATACTTCACATTCGTGTCTTTTGTTTTATTGGTCAATGTCATAGTAGTGGAATGTGGAATCCATTGTTTCTCAACTAGTTTGGAGTCTTAACTAAAATGGTAAGCCTCTCCTTGTTATGTATGACAAAATCAGACTCAGGTCGTATTATGTCTGATTATTCCAAATATTCCAAATTACTCCAAATAGTCTGTGTCTTTGTAACAGCTACTCTCTTCAACAAAGTTTTGAGTCTGAGACTTCTTTGAGTGTTGTTCACCAGAGCAGCCACTAGGCAGGCAAAGCACATGCTCTGTGGTACATATGTACAGCTCTGCGTGTAGTTCTAGACACAATTCCCAGATTTTTTTGTAGTTAAGGCACTTTGTCCATGCAAGGAATCACAATTAGCTGCTGGTGTGCATAGTTGTATTTACACTCACTACCTATATTCTTGCATACTCATTGACCTCTAATGTCATAGCATACTTAGTCTATGATTTTTCAGATTTTTGTGGTATCAGTATCTATTACAGATTTCATGACTTGTTAAATTTCTCAGCAAAACTAATCAGTATTCAGCGTAGACTCAAATTCCTCAAAGGATCAGTGGAAGAACTTCATGCTCAGAATGTTCTTGCTCCATAAAGTACAGAAGCTTGTCCCAAAGCTCTTCCGTTGTCATTAGAGACTTACAGAAGTAGATATTGGAACAAAAAGCCAGAAAAAGCAGCAACCTAGTGCTGCAAATTTGGTGTCATTGATTTTATTTTCACAGTAGTGAGAAGTGAGTGCTGGAGCGCTGGAGAGCTGTACTATAGCCATAGGAGTGGATGTTACAGTATGTGGGAAGTCAGTGCCCCTGGCAAAACCTCTTATGTTGTGTGCCATATAAACAAATGCAGAAAAGAGACAAATATGACAAAGAAGAGGGGGAAACCAATTTTCTAGTCAGTCTTCTGTGTCACATCCATAAGAAGATTGTAGGTCCAGAGATAATGAAAAGCTGGGAAAAGAAGGGAAGAAAACAGAAGACAAGGAAAGGACAGGAGAGGGCAGTGGTGGCATTTTCCCTAAGAGAAGTTGATCCTGAGATCAGTTGAACTAAAACACTATCATCAAACTGACGAACTCAAAACCAAAAATCAAGTGATTGCAATGTTGATGAGAAGCTACTCTGAAGAATTAACCATGATAGAAATGTTTGCTAAGCAATTACCTCCTACTGTCCCAACCAATTCTATGTTTTGTACTTGCTAAGTAAACCATCTGCACTACTAAAATTACACATTATGAATAATGGTAATTGCTAGCAATATAGGTTATCCTGGCATCCTGACACAACACAGGAAAAATGAGTCTTATTTCATTCTCCCTTGAACTGGAAGGGAAGGGAATTTTAAAGAAAAAGGAAGGCTGGAAAGTGTTACTGCTGTGGAACTGAAGCCAGAGTTAATTTGGAATAGCAAAGCTGATCCTGGAACACTGTTTTTGGAGTAGGAGCAGTGCAGCGGGGTAGGGTCTGTTTTGCTGTTTGTGGTCAGCTTGGCTAAGTGCCAGAAATGGATGGTTGTATTTTTGAATGCACACTTTTAAGAGAGGCTTCAATGAACCAGTCCTGTGTAGATTGAGTGCACTATTGTTTGTAAATAATAGAAATATGAAGGAAAAAAAAAAAGATTGTATGTTATATTGGGAAATGTATCTTTGCATCTCTTTACACAAGTGAGACTTCTCAAGAGGGACAGGGAAGTGCT
>WBNH01010717.1:0-16006 GCA_013401255.1 Urocolius indicus
TGGATTTGGAAACCCCCCAAGAAAGACAGTCCATAACCTCTCTGAGCAGCCTGTTCCAGTGCTCAAATCATGTTGGGGTTCTAGAGTGTCTTGTCTGTCAGGGTGACTCACACAGAACCCGTGCATTCCAAGTGGCGTAAATCAAGCTTTTCATGACTGCTGATCCAGAACAGTAAACCTTGACTACCAAGTGCATCTGAGCACTGTTTTTGTGCAGGAAGATCTTTCAACTATCCAGTTTAGGATGTATCCACACAAACAATTATATCACCATAGCAGAAGGGACAGCAAACAGCAGGACTAGGCAGGGGCAGCAGCCAGAAGAGGGTAGCTGGAATATCACAGGCTGATTTTACAGCAAGAAGCGCATATCTATCACATAATTACCACCACGTGGTGCACTGCTGAGCTAACCAGCTACCTCCTCCACTGGTCCTGTGTGCTCGTCATGCTCAGGAATGAAGACTCCCAAATTCCTTAGAAGCCAAAGCTGGAATGGCTTTATAGCAGGGAAAAAAAATCACAACCAGGTTTCAGCTGGAGGAAATATTCACACAAGCTCTGATAAGAAAAATAGTCACTCCTAGCCTGTATCATTCTCCTTCTTGCAGCTCCTCAGCAGTCTTCCCTTGCCACCCTCCCACCTATCAGCTCCCCAGGGACTTTTCTGGCTGCTGGTAAAGGCCAGAGGATCCTCCTGAACTTCTTTTTCCACCAAGCTGCCTGTAGCTGGCCATCTGCCTGTCCAAAATGCCAGCTGCCAGGGAAAGGAACTGGTGAAGCTGATAACCAGCCAACATGAAGGCAAGTTGACATTGTTTGGAGCCACAGCACTGGGTCAGAACGACACGGAGGGTCTCTCAGCAGCAATGTTACTCCCGTAGCTGGAATATAATTAACTCCTGCCTACTCCCTCCCTCTCCCCAGCTGCCATCCAGCATGCCAGCAGTATGCAGAGGCTTCTGCAAAATCTCACGTTCAGCCCTGTGATTTTCCAGCAGAACCAAAGCAATGGGAATCTTTTGGTTCATTTTGATCTTCATCTCCCTGATCAGCCACGGTAAGATCAGGGAGGCCAAGGGTGGTAAACAGAGATAGTCTTTTCTCGCTGTGTAACCAAATCAAAGTATTAGAGATAGTGAGGGAAAGTGTCTGGGTGAGGTAGTATGGGTGAGGTACATTGGCAAAATGCATTATTTAATCCCCTGAGGTAATTCAAAAATGAGCAGAGAAGCAGCTGTGGAAATGGGGCACCTCACTGACTTTGTCAGAGCAGATTGGTTGGGAAGCTCTAGAGATGTCCTATTCTCTGGAAAAAGGATTCTGCCTTTTCTCAGTCTGCAGTTGCCTCCTAGGTAGGGTGAGAACAACTGCTCTGACCTCCTATGGGTCCAGGGGAAGATTTGTGCATTTTACCTACCAACTTGCTGCTTTTCTGTACAGGAGATGCTCATGGACCAGACAATTGTAACTACAAAGGGGGCTTGTGCCGAGTTGAAAACTGTATTTCTGGTGAATATCTGTCTAGGTACTGCTTTGAACCCATCATTCTTTGTTGCAAAAGTTTGTCACCCACTACCACAAAGATCTGAAGATTTCCAAAAGAGGAAAATGCAGCACATGGAGAGCTGCAGGCTTCACTAACAAGGAGCTGTTGTTGGGAAGGAAATGCTATGTTTTTCTGTGACTGTTACTCTCCTTGGAGAACATAACCGTAGATTCACTGGTGGACTTCCGAACATGTTGCTTTTTGCTTTCCCTGTGACTTTCTAGGGAACAGTGACAAGAAGAAATTGGGGCCACTTAGACTATGGCCTCTTTTGGCATCTGGTTGTTACCTCTTACATACAGGTGAGAGAAATTGCCTTCCTTCTTAATGGAAAGAAATAAACCACAAGATTGACACAACATCAAGTGCCCGTCTGTGACTCCCTCTGACACTCAGCAAAACTGCCAGTAGTTGGGATGCACTCTCTCCCCTTGATCAGGAGTGAACACAGGAGATCAAACCTTCCCAGCAGAGCAGAGTGCCTCTGTCTCTTTATTTCCCTTCCCAGAGAAAACAGTTGCAATGAGGACAGCCCTTTTTCCATCCCTTTTAGTGCAAAAGCTACCCAATTTGACAGAAAGGCAAGTCTGGTTTGTGTATCTCAGGCAAGCCTCCTCCATATCTACTCTTCATTTCCAGGCTGTGCCAGGTTCTTACAGACACTGGGAAGGGCTGGCCGGAGAAATAAGGCACAGAAAAGGAGCAGGGATTCCTCACGTGCATACAGATCCCTTTGCCCATGGGGTTCATGGCAGGAATGTGCTTCCCCCCACCTAGACCAGACAGCATAAAGCCCAAGAGGGCTATCCAGGGTTCATCCCTATTCCACAATGCAGCAAGACCAAGGAAGAGCCCAGCTTTGCTTGTTTAAAACATGATGGGAAATGGATCTGAAGGTTGTGTACCATTGCCCTCAACAGGCTGCTCTCCTCATCCATGGACTGCATTTCTGATGCTTCTCCTTTTATCTGCAAGCACCCTGCCAAAATCCGAGAGCAGTTAGTCTGTTTGCACCTAACAGCTTTCTGCCTATGAGCTGCATCAGTCTAAGCACATTAGCTGTCCAGATGCACTCTCAGCTCTTCTGTGTTTCTTCAGCATGAAATTTTGACACCCCCTTTCCAGGTAAAATATTTCTCTCTGGGACTAAAAAAGCAAGAAAACAATGATGTCATTAGAGAGCTATGCCAATTATCTGAGGCATTGGCCAGAGGCAGGGAAAAGTCCTCCCTGGGAAATGAAATTCTTGCTGTGATGAATAAAACAAGAAAATTCCCATTGACCTCACTAGGGTCAGGACCCATTGCCAGAGGTCTAACAGTTCCTTCATTCATTCCAGCTACTCCATTCTCTGTGAGCAGCCCAGTTCTTCTGCTCGAGTCATCATAACACAGCCCAGGACACCAAAGCATGCAGGGAGATGCCAACATTCCCCTGGAGATCTCCTGCAGTTGGATGAACCATCAGGAGAGCTGGATTGCCCACAGCCATCTGTCAGCTTGGGAACTTGTGCTGAAAACAAAGACAAGGCTCAACCCAGATCAAAAATGCCTCCTCAGATCCAGCCTGTCTCTCCAAGAGTACAAGTACAGCACAGACAGGCTTTTAAATCGAGGCACCTCTCCAAATCAAACAATTTATTTCTCACATTCATCCACAAAGTTCGTGATTTGCACTTCTTATCTGGAGGACACTTTGCCACTGTATTTGTAGCCTGGTTTCCTAAGAAAGTGAAACATAGGCTTTCACAGCTCACCTTGTGCTACCTACACAGTTTAGGTCTGTTGGCCAGCCAAATTTCAAGCAGGAAAAGTGGAAATGCTCAGTTTAGAGGCAACATTGTCCCTCTGGCAGTAACATAAATGCAGGCTGCTGCTAAAAATCTTAGTCCCACTTGCCTCCAGCTGTGTGTTCCCTTGCTTGCTGATCTGGCTGGAAGTAACCCTACAGAAGCCCAAACCACAACCAAATGGGGAAAAGAAGCAAATCATCATTGTTTTTTTTTTTTTGGCTGGTGAATAGTATGAGCTGATGTCACTTCCAGTTACCTGCTCTGAAACAGAGAGGAGAGAGGCAGCACAAAGGACTTGGGGGAGAGCGGAGAATATCATCCTCCAGTCCATTAGCTATTTCTTGATGTGGTTTCTTGACCCATTAACTTGCACAGGGCAGAGCATCTAGCCATCCATGCAGCTTATGAGGAGCTGCTTAAACAGCAGCATGAGGTGTTTTAGTGTAAGTGTATAATGGAGAGTGTTGCTCCAATTAATTACCCTGAGGTTGGTGTATCTGTAAGCCTGGGAAAGAAGAAGCATTGAATTCCTCTGTCTGGGTGAGCATGTTATTTTAGGATCATAGAATAATTTCATTTGGAAAAGACCTTTAACATCATTGAGTTCAATCACTAACCTCACACTGCCAAGCCCACATGATGTTCACCCACTCAGCTCAGAGCTGCTCACCTGCGTGTTTTCATTCACTGTGAAACCACACTCCTAACAGGCCCTCAAACAGAATTTTCCAACTCTTTATAACCAAAAGCCAAAAAATACTCATTGTTTGAGGCAATAGTAAAAGTCATCCCCAATGTGACCTTTTATGGCCAAAGGACTTCCACACATGACCAGCTGTCCTGTTCAACCATGACCTTGTCCCACAGTGTAAACGCAAGTGACGTTGATGGAGTTCATCTAAATCCATCCTGTTACCTGTAGGGTTGCAGGTAGGAATAGAGGGCACAGTCAGGTCAGGGGAACTCAGAATAGCTGAAGAAATAAGAAGGTAACATTTGCTATCCCTGAAGAGATTCAGGCTGGTGAGAATTTAAATCAAATTGTTGATTTCAAGTTGTCCAATCTGAAAAGACTTTAAGTTTTTGCCTTCATGGGAGCAAGCTGAGTGAGGGAGAGGATTTTTGTGGAAAAGACATGGCTGAGACTTTAACTGCAGCTACCTGTACCTGTCAGAGCTCAGGTGGCTACAAAAACAGGAATTCTTTACCCTATAAGAAGCCATTCAAGTGTCTTGGGATGTACATATGGGATCTCTGCAGACATACAGACTACCAGAGTAGAGCCCAACCCTCATGCCTTGTCTGTTGACAAGCACAAGCCTCATGAATAACTGTAGCTATTAGTTCAATACACAGTCCTCTTCACTGGAATTTGTTTGCTGTTCCCAGGCAACAGGCCAGTGTTTGTTTGGCAGAGAGAGACAGATGGAGATGAATCCTCAGCTCCCGGCCTAAAAAATGCCATTGTAATAGAGCTGCATGATTAGGAGCAGAACAGTGGCTGGATGGGCTCCTGCTTGGAGAAGGTAAGATCTCATAGTCTTGGGCAAGACTCTTGGATACAGGTTGTCCTTAACATCCCCAGCAATTCCATGCAGACAATGGAATCATAGAATCATATTAGTTGGAAAAGACTTTTAAGATTCTCTAGTTCAACCCCTCCTCTCACAGTGTCAAGCCCATCACTAACCCATGTCCCTCAGCTCCTCAGCTACATGGCTTTGCAATAGCTCCAGGGATGGGGACTCCACCACCTCCCTGGGCAGTCTGGGACAGAGGCTGACAATCCTCTCAGGGAAAAAAAGTTCTTCCTCAGTTTCATCACTCTACCACAGCCCAGTTCCAGGGACATCATAGGAAGATAAAATGGGTCTGGATTCGGAGGTTGTATTTACATGCTTAAATAAATCCTGTGAGTCTCTGTCTTAGATATTAGCAGATGTCCATTCATGCTATCAGCAAACTATCAGTTTCCCAAACTATTCTTCTGCACAGTTTGGTTTGGTAAAAAGACACCAGTGGCATGGGGGGATGGAGGTAGCACCATAAGATGGCAAGGGTTCAGTCACCAAAGGATTTGCTCCTACTGGCATAAATTTATCCCAGGCTGCATTTAAAATTTGGGCTGTTCAGGTCCTATCCCAAAGGCAGATGAAATCAGTGGAGACATCCCTTCTGTTTAGGGTTGTGGAGCAGATGAAGACTAACAAGTCTCCTGCCAGCCTCAAAATCTCTAAGACATTCAGGAGAAAATTTCTGTGCTGTGCATACATAAGCACAGATCAGACTTTGTGCATTATGGAGTCTGGAAAAAAAGACATCTGGTGGCAGGCTGGGGGGATGGAAAAGGGAGGGAAGCTGCTAGACCAGCCCCAGTAGGATCACCAGAGGCTGAGGCCAACACAGCATGGGGACCATGATGGACAGAGCAAGCCCAGCTGCTGTTTGAGCAATTGCCCTGGGGACAGAGACTTCCTGCCCCTGACTTCTGAGGGAAATCTGGTTTGTGTTGGTGTTGTCTGTTTTTGGCCTTCTTTCCAAAGGCACGTTCTGCCACTTGACCTGTGTACCACAGCTGCAGTACAGTGGCTTGCGGTGGTGTGGAGGACGCATCCTGAATGCATTTACGCTTGCCCCTGTGGAGCCTGCAGCATCCAAACAGCTTCATACACAGCTTGTCCTCTGAGATGGTGCTGCTCCTGCCAAGTGAGAGCAGCTGAGCTAGAGATAAAAGATGGCATTTTGCCATCCATCACTGGGAACACCATGGCCACATGGCACTCTGGCTAAACTTCCTTGCTGGAGCTCATCGAGCTGTCTGCACACACATGTTCAGACACATCAGGTCACATATTCAGAACATGTGATGCTCATACGAGTATCCACAAGCTCCTCCCTGCTTGGGCTGTAGCTTGGGCTGTACGTGCCTGAAAGTCATCTTGAGGCACATACAGGGTAACCAAGGGTTCAGGCCCAGCCAACATGGCTTTATGAAAGACAGGTCTTGTTTGACCAATCTGATCTCCTTCTTTGACAAGATGACTCGCTTAGTGGATGAGGGAAAGGCTGTGAATGTGGTCTTCCTGGACTTCAGTAAGGCCTTTGACGCAGTCTCCCACAGCATCTTCTAGGAGAAACTGGCTGCTCATGGTTTGGATGGACCTACTCTGTGATGGGTCAAAAACTGACTGGATGGCCAGGCCCATAGTGGTGGGGAATGGAGTTAAAACCAGCTGGTGACTGGTCATCAGTGGTGTCCCTCAGGGATTGGTGTTAAGGCCTGTTTTGTTTAACACCTTTGTCAATGACATGGATAAGGGGATTGAACGTACTCTCAGTTAATTCACAGTTGACACCAAGCTGTGTGGGTATGTAGACCAGCTTGGGGACAGTAGGGCCCTTCAGAGGGACTAGGACAGGCTGGATAGATGGGCCAAGGCCAAGGCATGAGGTTCAACAAGGACAAGTGTTGAGTCCTGCACTTGAGTCACAACAACCCCCATGCAATGGTACAGGCCTGAGGCAGAGGGGTTTGAGAGCTGGCTTGGGGAAAAGGAGCTGGGGGTGTTAATTGACAGCCAGCTGAACATGAGCCAGCAGTGTGCTCAGGTTGCCAAGAAGGCCAATGGCGTCCTGGCCTGGATCAGAAATAATGTGACCAGCAGGACCAAGGAGGCAATTGCCCCCTTGTACTCAGCACTGGTGAGGCCACACCTCAAATACTGTGCCCATTTCTGGACCTCTCACTACAGGAAAGACACTGAGGTGCTGGAGTGTGTCCAGAGACGGGCAACAAAGCTGGTGGAGGGTCTAGATAATAGGTCTTATGAGGAGTGGCTGAGGAGTCTGGGGATATTTTACCTAGAGAAAAGGATGCCGAGAGGACAGATGATCACTCTCTACAAATACCTGAAGGGGAGTTGTAGTGAGCTGGGGCTTGATCTCTTCTCTCCAGTAACAAGTGATAGAAGACTACCATTCTATGATTCCATGAATACGAGGAAATGGGCTCAAGTTGTGGCAGGAGAGGTTTAGATTAGATATTAGGAAGAACTTTTTTCACCAAGAGGCTTATTAAGCACTGGAACAGGCTGCCCGGGGAGGTGGTGGAGTCACCATCCCAAGAAGATATTCGAAAGACATGTAGATAAAGTATTGAGGGATACAGTTTAGTTTACGACAGGCTTGCTAGGGTGAGGTTAGCGGACTCGATGCTCTTAAAAGTATTTTCCAACTGTAACAATTCTATGATTCTACTGTTCTATGATTCAAGAGCTGCAATTCTGTTAGATTATAAAGTCTGCCTCAGCTCCATTGCACTATCTCTGCCAGTTCTCAGAGGCATCTGGTGGGTTATGCTCTTGTAGAGAGGTTCTACATACATTCTTGCAACCAGACCTTCTGCAGATGGGGTTACAGACCCATTTTCTTTCCCCAGGTTGTGTGTGGTCAGTTTGCATGACACCTTGTTTAAATGTTCATTGTCCTGTGATCCAAAGTCCAGCTGGTGAAGGGCTCCCTTATCTACACTGTTTGATAAAGTTGATCCTTGTTCTGTTCAAGCAGTCTGAAGGCCATTGGTTTCACATTCTCCAGCACTACTGGCAGCCAGCCTGCGAATAAAAAGCCATCAGGGAGACTTATTAAGGGAAAACAGAAGATTTGGTGATGCCCTCTGCCATGTGGTTGCTGAAAAAAGAAACAGCTTTTCACTTATTTAAGTTTTTTATTTCCACTTCCTCTATTCATTGTTGGCTGGGAGAGATTTCTGCTTGTTATTTGCTTTGTGTTGTTTTCCAAACTTGAAACTGAGGTCTCACCTCTACTGATTTCCTGGAACTGACCTAGAGAACTAGTACAAACCAGAGAACTGGGAGAACTGCAGTACACTTGCTTTCCTAATGATCCTGCCCCTGATAATTACAGCAAGGTATCCCAGCTTTCCTATTTAATAAACATATAAATGAATAAGATGTTAAATTGCCATTTTTCTTGACAGTTGCAAACAAAGCCTCAGCAAACAGTCTCTCTTATACTGGGAAATACAAGCAGATCTTTGACTTTTTTTAAGGATCCCATGATTTTCAGGCCAACTTTACATGTTGAGGAATGCTGAGGAGAAGACTCTGGATTTTTTCATGCTTGAATGTGCCAGTGCTAAACACAGGGACTGGGAGCTGGAAATAAAAAAAAAACAAAAAAAAACCCCACTAAATAAACAAACTTTGATACTGCAAACACTTAGATGGGATTTTAACCTCACTTGTTTTAGCCTACAAACATAAGAGCCAGACTGAGCCAGCCCCAACACCCTGTCTCCAACAGCAAGCAGTAGCAGACTCCCTAGTGCTCAGTGCAATTTGTTGACATAAACCTGCCTTTTTTTTTCTTCTTTTTTTTTAATCCTGACTTTTTTTTCCCCCCTTTTCCTGCAACACAGTGTGTTCAAGAGTGGATACACCTCAGTGCAACTATTTGCTGTCATGTTGAAATGCATCTGAGATTGATGAAGCTCCCTCCACTCCAGGAGTGTTACACAACTCCTCAGTTGGATTATAAATCCAGGATTTCCCTCTTTATCTGTTTTTAGTTCTTCACTCCTCCCCGTGGTGGAACCTTCACCCACGTTCAGCCATGCGGATCCTCCAGATGCTCTTGGCAGTCATCGTCATTCTCCTTCTCCAGGATGTTCCTGGTAAGGACAAAATACTCACAGGGGTTTCTGCAGGGCTGTGGAGAGAGAAAAGTTGGGTTTCTACCCTGAGGTAGAAAAGGACAGGACAGGGTCTTCAATTCAATTCAATTCAATTCAAAGCTGACCTGACTTGCTTCCAAGGTAAAAAATTTCTTCTGAAATGGTCTTCATGAAGTTCCTGGATGCAGTTGTCTCAGGTTCATAAACTATGTGTCCTCTCTTCTCCATCCTCTCAAAACCCACTGAGAAATGTTGAGTCTAAGCCAGAGGCTTGAGCTCTGCTCCTGATCAGGATGCGAGCCCCATTCTCCACAAAACAAGAAGAACACCATGAAATCAAAAGTATATTTCAGGGGTTAAAAAATAAAGCGGGGGGGGGAGAAACTGCTATTTTTTTTTTTTTTTTTTTTTTTGTCTGTCTGTTTTCTTCTGGGATTCTGTTTTCATAGAAAAATCTCCCTTGGCATGGCTTTTTCACTGGTTGCTTCACTGATGTGTGTATATATACACACACGCACAATGAATTCAGATTTCGTCAGCTGTAAGGTCACTAAGGTATTACTAGAACTGTGGTGGTAGATCTTTCACAGAAAACAAACCTGAGAGCCAAGGAAAGGAGATTTACTTGATTAGCCTGCTAATGCTATCGTTTAGTTAAGTCCTTGGGATAAAGAGGGGAGAGAGAAGAGTTTGCACACTGACTGGAAAAGAAGAAACATAGCCCAAGGTTTTAAAAAGAGAACAAAGGAAGACTCGGGGCACTACAGGCCAGTCAGTCTCACCTCTGTGCCTGGCAAGATGATGGAGCAGATCCTCCTGGGAACTATGTTCTAAAGAACATGCAAAATAAGATGACTGGTGAGAGCAAAAGGCTTCACCAAGGGTAAATGGTGTCTGAAAACCTTGATAACCTTCTACAATGGGATTACAGCATTGGTGGATAAAAGGACAGCAACTGATGTCAACCACCTTGATTTGTGCAAAGTATTTGACACTGTCCCTTATGACATCCTTGCCTCTAAATTTGAGAGACATGGATTGGATGGATGGAGCACTCAAGTGGGTGAGGAGCTGACTGGATGATCTCACTCAAAGAGATGCAGTCAACAACAGCAGGTTGGATGGGGCTTGGAGCAATCTGGTCCAGTGAAAAGTGTCCCCGACCATGGCAGGGGCTCAGAATGAAGTAATACTTAAGGCCCTTTCCAACCCAAACCATCCTATGATTCATGGTTATATGATGGTGTATCCCTCAATAAACCCCTAACTTGGTGTGTAAAGAGAAATAGCACATACCTTTTTAAAAAAAAAAAAAAAACAAACAGGAAGATTTTTAAAAAAAAAGAATCAAAACACGAAGAAACCAACATCCACAAAAAACCCAAAAAAACCTGCAAACCAATAGATAAAATATCTGCTCCAAAAAGATACTTCCCTGACTTTTGGTGTCATCCAAGGGATCTGTTTCACATAACTCACCTAACTCAGCCAATGCAAAACTGGCCATTTTACCTATCCTAGCTGTTAAGGGAATCTCAGTGCTTGCTGGAGGGATGCTCTCCTCTCCAGCATTTCTGACCCCCACAATGCAGCCAGATTAATTTCCCTTATGCAAGTACCATTACTGAGTCACCAACACCAGAAAGTCTCCAAATGGGTTTGCAGATCTCCCTAAGCAAGATCTCCTCATCCTCTTTCCTCCTGCAGTAAGAGGCCTTTCAGACAGCCAGAAGTGCATAAGTAACCGTGGCCACTGCCGGAGGCTTTGCTTCCACATGGAGCGCTGGGAAGGGACCTGCAGCAACGGCCGCCTGCGCTGCTGCCGCTGACAGCAAACACACTGGGATGGGAAACAGCAGCCCAATGGGAACCAGCCCAGCTACCCTCCAACTACAGCCATCTGTAGGATCTGCTCTCGAGCACCTTCGCCTGCAGCTCATTTAGTCCATCACCAATAAACCGTTTGGTTTCACCACCTTTTCAATCATTCCGATGAACTATGTTTCTATGTCAATCACTAGCACTTAGCACAAGCTTAAAGAGGTTGCTGCTGCACTCTGCTTGCTGAAAACCCCTTTCAATTTTCAAACCACTTTTTTCATCAAGAGTTACCCCCTGTCCCAGGCTGCCCAGATGGAGTCTCCAACCCTGGAGCTATTGCAAAGTCGTGTAGCTGAAGTGCTGAGGGACATGGGTTAGTGGTGGGATGGCACTGTGAGGGGAGGGGTTGGAATTGAAGATCTTGAAGGTCTTTTCCAACTGAAATGCTTCTATGAGTCCATGATAAATCTACTCACAGGAAGGAATTCATATCAGATGACCACAGAAAGAGGCAAAATTTTGATTTCTAATGGCATCAGTGTATGGATCTATCCTTTTGGCTTTAGAGAAGTAACTTCAGAAAACATTTGATGCAATAGTCGGTCCCAAACAAGCATTCTAGAGCTCAAGTATTACTTTCTGACAGTTTACATATTGTAAATTACAGAATAGTGCTTTCCATTTTTAAACAACAATCTATCATAGAATCATTTTGGTTGGAAAAGATCTTTAAGATCACCTTCATGCAGTCGCCTCTCCTGGTTGCTTCTTCTCTCCATTGAGTGATATTCCAGCTCCTCGGGGCCTCGGAAAGCTCAGCCAGAGGTTAGCAGTCACTCCAGCAGACCCATCAAGCAGATAAGGCTCCCCTTGATAGCAAGACCTGCCAGAAATGAGCCTCCAGTTTTTCCACCTTTTTGAAATCTGGCCGGTGAAGTTTTGCAGAACTTTGTCTTTTTGCCAAAGTAACCAACTTCCAGCTCCAGCCTTCATCTTCCCTCCTTTTCCCTGACCTCCTCCCCCTCTCTGCTTTCCCTCTTCCTTCTCTCTCCTGCATGCACATGCCTCTCCATGGGGCTGATAGGGATGCTGGGGAGCAGGGGGAAAGACAAGAGGGTGATGTCATCTGTTTTTGGCCCTGCAGAGGAGCAGGCAGGAGGAGGCAAGGGTTAGACATGTCTGCCTGTACCCAGCCTGGCGCCGGGAGCAACTGGGAGCCTTCCTCTCGCAGCCGTCTCTGCGCCTTATCAGGGTCAGGATGACATCTTAGGGCTGGGCTGCTGGGGTTGCAAGGGAAAGGAGGTGGGGAGCCCTCAATGTGAGCCTTGTGACAAGCATACATGCCTGGGTGTGCAAAGGGATGTATGTGTGAGTGTATGTGTGTGTGTGCTCACTGGCAGGAGCTGCAGAGGGAAATTGCTCCCAGCAGGATGGAGACAGTTATCAGCCGCTGAGGAGAAGAAAGTGCCTCTGTGCTGAAGCCCAGCCAAGTTCAGGGCAAGCTGTCACTCAGCTCTGCTCCTGCTAAGGCCTAGGAGAGTTTAACCTCTCACATCCCGGGCAGGCAATCTGGAAAATCCTTCATGGCTGTCTGCAAAGTGTTAAAAGATCCCCCTTGCCATCAAAGGAGGGGATGAAGACAAAGGGAAGGAAACAAATGCCTCTGCCCTATACCCAAAGCTTGGGGTTTGGGTGACCTCAACAAGGTCTGGGTACAAATTTACCATGGAGATGGTTTTGAAATGGAGCATCCGATCCTCCTCTAAATGTTTTTGGCATATTTTTTTCCAACTTGGAATGGAAAATCTTCATCCTGCATAAAACAGCAACAACCCCTAACACCAGCTTCTTCTCTTCTCTCCCCTGGAAATTTGATTTGATCAGAAAAGTATGAAATATTTTGGGCTAAACCCAGAACAAACTGTGCTTCCTATCTTCTATAACAAAACCTTCAAGAAGAAAAAGCCTTGTGGGACATGGAAGCTGTAGCCCAAGGAAGGAGATGGTTCCTTACAGCAGTGGATTTTTAATATATTTATTAAAATATTATTTATTAATGCTACAAAGCTTTTTTTTTTTTTTTTTTAATCCTACTGCAATGGGTCATCTTGCTCACACTGCACTTTGGAGACTCTAGAGGAAAATGGGTATTTTGAGGAAAGGAACTACAGCCCCCAAAATATGGAGCAGAATTGTAAACCATGAGCGGTTCTCCTTCCAGCTGGAGAATTTATAAAACTGATGCTTTTTTTCATGGAAAAAAAAAAAGATTTTCTGTGAAAATCATCCTCACTTGTAATTGCAGTGAGAAAATAGACATTGATAAAAAAAGAGTGCTATAAAATCAGGGTGACCTTCAGGGACCTTTTCACACCTAAGCCCTGTTTCAGAAAGACCCTTCTCACACTAGGCAGAGCGAAGGCCTTGCANCTCACTGGCAGGAGCTGCAGAGGGAAATTGCTCCCAGCAGGATGGAGACAGTTATCAGCCGCTGAGGAGAAGAAAGTGCCTCTGTGCTGAAGCCCAGCCAAGTTCAGGGCAAGCTGTCACTCAGCTCTGCTCCTGCTAAGGCCTAGGAGAGTTTAACCTCTCACATCCCGGGCAGGCAATCTGGAAAATCCTTCATGGCTGTCTGCAAAGTGTTAAAAGATCCCCCTTGCCATCAAAGGAGGGGATGAAGACAAAGGGAAGGAAACAAATGCCTCTGCCCTATACCCAAAGCTTGGGGTTTGGGTGACCTCAACAAGGTCTGGGTACAAATTTACCATGGAGATGGTTTTGAAATGGAGCATCCGATCCTCCTCTAAATGTTTTTGGCATATTTTTTTCCAACTTGGAATGGAAAATCTTCATCCTGCATAAAACAGCAACAACCCCTAACACCAGCTTCTTCTCTTCTCTCCCCTGGAAATTTGATTTGATCAGAAAAGTATGAAATATTTTGGGCTAAACCCAGAACAAACTGTGCTTCCTATCTTCTATAACAAAACCTTCAAGAAGAAAAAGCCTTGTGGGACATGGAAGCTGTAGCCCAAGGAAGGAGATGGTTCCTTACAGCAGTGGATTTTTAATATATTTATTAAAATATTATTTATTAATGCTACAAAGCTTTTTTTTTTTTTTTTTTAATCCTACTGCAATGGGTCATCTTGCTCACACTGCACTTTGGAGACTCTAGAGGAAAATGGGTATTTTGAGGAAAGGAACTACAGCCCCCAAAATATGGAGCAGAATTGTAAACCATGAGCGGTTCTCCTTCCAGCTGGAGAATTTATAAAACTGATGCTTTTTTTCATGGAAAAAAAAAAAGATTTTCTGTGAAAATCATCCTCACTTGTAATTGCAGTGAGAAAATAGACATTGATAAAAAAAGAGTGCTATAAAATCAGGGTGACCTTCAGGGACCTTTTCACACCTAAGCCCTGTTTCAGAAAGACCCTTCTCACACTAGGCAGAGCGAAGGCCTTGCATTGGGTAAGTGATTCAAACATCTACAAAGCAAAGGTGTCCGTCTCCTTGGCCTCAATGACTCCCATGACAGACAGAGGAAGAGGCCCTTTGCAGCATAAAATTCTGTCTTGCAAGGGTTTTCTTTCCTCTGCAGATGGCAAAGGGGGTCCAAGGTGACTCACCACTGTGGAAACACCTGTCAGTCAATTGAAGCTCTGCCAGCAAAACTTTGGTGTTTCTTTTTGACATGAATAAATCGATGTCCTGTTTGTAACCCCTTACAAGAGGACTAAGATGCAGCCACTGGGACTGCCCTGTGCTGACCTCAACTGCCCACGTCAGAGAGAAAGCCTAGCAGCTGGTCAGTCCCAACATCTCAGAGGGTGTGTAATAAAGTTCTTGGGTCATTTTGGTTTTTTTTGTAGGTGTAAATAAATGACTTCATCCTTCTGGCGAGGTGCTCAGGGCTCTTTCGGCAGCCCCAGGCAGAAGCACAGCAATGCTGGAGCAATGCAGGCCCCTCTCCCCAGGAAAGGAGCACTGAACACTGGGGATACTCCAAAATAAACCCCATAGCTGCTCCCCAGAATGCCATCAGTCATCTTCAGACAAAAACTTGTGGCTCTTGATTTGGAGATAACCCAGGGGTGAGAGGCAATACTGAATTTGGGGAAAGTGCAGGGGAAAGGCTTTGCATCCCTGATGAGGGAGGATGAATGAGCCCTCTCCCCTCTCCATCCTCCTCCTCGGGGTCACTGCTTGCAGGACCCTTCCCCAAGCCCCACAAGCACTGAGCTTTTCCTCCAGGACCAAGTCCCCATGGCTGGGATGGACACAAAAGCTGTCAGGAGGCTTTATTGTCCAGATCTTTGTGCTGTTATCAGTGACTCCCACACACTGGAAGTGAGATATGTGTGACAACATATTTTCCATCATTGAGCTTATCGTTGCTGAGAAGAGGGGAGGGGGCTGGAGAGAGTGATGGGAAGGATAGGGGAAGGGGGGGAGGTGCATGGGCATGAATGCCCACCCATACCATCCTTCGCTCATCCCCGTGCTCCCCAAATCTGTGAAAGGAGAGGAAAAATGAGGTTTTGGAGGAATGTTTTGGCAAAGCAGTTGTGTCAGACCTACAGCCTCCTGGCCCAATAGAGGCAGCCCTAAATTCCTTGGGTAAGATCCGAAAACACGCCTCCTGAACATGCATCTTTTAATTCATATGGGTGTATGTAAAAATTGAGAGGCCATCTGCAAGGAGATTGTCTGAGCTAGCAAGACCCCAAGGGGCATGACCTCTCCTGGGTGCCAGACTGATCCTTCCCAAGACAAGGGGAAGCTCCAGTCTTCAGGAAAGACATTAATACAGAAAAACAGCACAGCTGTGTCAGACACAGATGGAGCAACGGGGACCCCAACACTGTGACTGTAGCTGTGAGCTATGCATTGCCTCTCACTGGCATTTTGTAGTGGTTGCTTTATCAAGCCCTGGAAAGGATGGGTCTTTTGTAGAGCAGAACCAGAAACCAGGCTTTCTCGGTCTTCATCTGAAGAAGTGTCATGGTTTAGCAAGGAGTTGCTTTTGCTTAGTAACAGGGGGAGCGGGTTGCAGTGAAGACCCGGTAAAAGTTTTTTAGACTCTCCCCCGACTCCTGGGTTCAGACCCACCCCCCAGCCTGGCTGGGCCAATCTGGCGCCTCTG